>JAHBCN010011362.1:0-29256 GCA_019359885.1 Listronotus oregonensis | reverse complement strand
TGAAATTTATTGAGATATGTTTATTTTTTTTAGTAATATCCTGCTTAAAAAGTTAATAAGAGGAAGAAATGTAGAAGATATTCGTTATTAAGAGGGAGTCCATTATGAAGCCTATTAAATTAAAACTTTTGTAGAATAGAAAACCCTGTGAACAGGGGATAACTATAAAAAAATAAAATTATGGAAAATAAAAAAATGGGTTTAAACCCCTTTAAATTTTTTAATTTTTTTAATTTTTGGGGGGGAATGTAGGGGTTTGAAACCAATAATAAAATCAAAAAAATTTATTAAATAATTTTTTTTTCCCGGGTTTCGTTCATGTTAATGATATCATCACAGCTTAAATTTCGGGGCCCTACAATGTTTTATGGGGGAAAAGCTAATAGGCTTTCTTTTCTTCTTCCCTTCCTTTATTAACTACCGGAGGCAGCGCAGCCTCTGGGCTTTTTGGCCTAATCTCCATTGTCTTTTTTATCAATCCTCCCATTAGTCTTGTTCCTTTACAAGTCTGTATAACCCTGAGACTGGTTGGTTGATATATTCCTGTGGTTCCATTTCCGGTTGCCCAAATAATTCCTGTCTTTTGTGATTTAATGCTTTACATTCGCACAGGATATGGTAGGCTGTTTCCCCCCTCGTCGCACATTCTGCAACTTGGGACGCCATTGTATGAGCCTATCTTGTGTAGGTGTACTCTTAGGGTATCATGCCCTGTTAGCAACCCTACTGTTATGCGAAGTCTTTTCCTACTTTGACTGAATAGTTCTTCCTTCGTTCTTTTGGATGGATCTCTTATGTATTCCTCGTGTATGTTTCGGATCCATTTTCTGGTTGGCTCTGTGCTGTGGTTTTGGTCACTCCAAGGGCGGTTCTGGTCTAAAGTATGGTGGGGATGATCCCGCCCCCTTTGTCATCCACTTATTCGTTGCCTTCATCCCCAAAATGTCCTGGTACCTACAAGAGAGTTACTCTGTTGCGTTCTCCCAGGACTTTTAGTTTTTTTTGGCATTCCCATGTGAGCTTGGACGTTCCCTTTGGGGGGTTTACAACCTAGTAAACCTTGGCTGTCTGTTATTATGCAATCTGCTTGTTTTTATAAGCCCTCCTGTTTTTTTTTTTGCACAGTGCAGTAAAGCATATATTTCCGTTTGAAATACAGAACTGTGTGTTCCTAGTGGAATGGAGAAGCTAGGCTAGGCTAGTCCTTTATCTATTTTAATTTCGAAAATGATGGCTTAGCACTAGCCGTAGTCACAAGAAAGGTTAAAAGTAGCAAAAACGCAGTGTAAAATTTCAAAGAAAGTGATTAAACTAGATGATTCTTAATTAATAATAATCCGTAACGCTTACGGAGAATTTGGGAACCCAAATTATCTGTAATAAATAAGGTTCTTGCTACGAACATGCTAGCAGTTCCGGTATTGCTTTACTCTTTTGACGTGGTTAAGTGGACGCAAGAGGAATTGCGCGAGCTGGACATCAGCACACCAAAAATGATGCATCTACACCGTAGCATCTATCCGCGCTCATCAACATCCCGTATTTACCTCTCACGTCACCAGGGAGGTCGTGGCATTTTAAGCTTGAAGCATGATCGGCTGGTTTTGAGTCTTGCTTGTCAAGTTGCCAATAGTACCTGATCCACTGATGCAACTAGTAAGAGTACACGAGATTGCTGATGTTGGAGCATTTCTATTCAAGGCAGCGGAGCGAGCAGCGAAAAAATTCGGTCTCAGATTTGTATTACATCCAAACGACGACCAATCACTTATGAGACTTGAGTCTAAAGCCGTAAGAACTGCAGTTAAAAGAGCAGAACATCAGATGCTCTTTTGGGGGGCATGAAGGAAAATCTGTTGGGGGAGCTGCAGTGTATTTCCGCATGTTAACATTCACCCGAACAACTGGTGATAAAAATGCAGAAATCTGTTGTCCGTGGGCCCCTTCTCATATTTTGGGCGTCGATACTAACGGACTTTGCCGTGTTCGTCTACAGAAGATGTCCTTATTATAAAATATAGATGTTTCTCTTTTAGATGGCGATGCTAACTTAATTTTTGATATTGTGTAACACTCCTTGTTTTTTCATTTTACGGACTGAAACCAGTTCGTAAAATAGCCTTTTTTGAAGCAAATACAAAAAATCATATTATGCACAATCCTGATATTAAGATAATTTTTTGTAGGTTTTTCAAACAATTTTAAAAAGTGATAAAACAATTCCAACCTAATCTATTTTCACACCAATTTTCTCCAGCTTACCACTGACAATATATTAGTTAGCACAGCGCTTAACTTGTGTAAGTGCAGGGTTTATTGAAGTAAACAAATTTATAGATAACTTTGATAAGATCTGCATTAACACTTTATGGTTGGTTAAGCTTTATAATAAAGTATGGCCTGTTAATCCTGGAGACAGAAAATCGATGGATTGTGTTCTGATATTATCGTGCAATGCCCCGAAATCGGGATATTAAAAACGGCCCGTGAAAATGGGGGTTATAGAAATTTAATTTAGCTTTTTAGCACTGTTTTCTAGGCAAGATAAATACTTTGAAGGGGCTCCTTATATAAAAATTTTAATTTAAAAACAATATATTTCTTTGCCTATTAAAGAAACATTTCTCAAATATGTTATTTGTTGTTATTAATTTAGAATAGATTTATCGCATAGAACCATTATAATGTCTTTTTCCTCATAATATCATATAATTTATTATTATTCTGTTTTCTTATCATAGATTTTAATTTATTTTGCTTTGTCGAGTTATTTCTTTTTTTCGCCCCAGCGGCTCCTTGAATTTACCTGTAGACGCAGCACAGCAATAATTGTTTTGATTTTCTAGTAATTCAAATATATTTTATATTCTATTACTAACTCTTAAATTAATTACGTATTGACTAATATTATAGCTGATTGTGCATTTAGTTTATTGATTTAAAAACTAAAATATAACACAATATTGGTTTAAAAAAAATCTACAATTTAATTAAATGATATACAGGGTGCAAAAATGAGACGAAGTTTCTTTCCCGAATTTTGTAACACCCTGTAAAAGCACAGCTACAGATGCTGTGGTCCACTGAAATTATGCTGTAACTGTTTTCCATTGGAATTACGCTACATTTTACCATTCTGCGCCGCACAGTCGCATGATACGAGATAGACTGTTTCAAAAATCACTACCGGACGCTCAGCTTTACCGAATTTCAATTTTTTTTTTTAATGAAAAGCTCATGAAATTTAAAAAAGATTGTCGGAGCCCTCTTCCGAGAAGTTTTTTTTTCAATTCTGCCCCAATTTAAAAAGGGGCAACTCAAATTTTGAATTTTTGGGTAAAACATATTTTAACTCGATATTTTGACCTAAATGTTGTTACTCGGGGGTTTTCGGGGTCACCAATCACAAATATGAGGTCGAAACTTAAAAAACTCTAAATCCAAGATGGCGGATCCCAAATGGCGAGTATTAAAATAGAGAACCAAGTAAAATACAGGAAATATGGATAAAACATTTTACTCATGGGTTTTCGTGATCACTTATCACGAATCTGAGGTCGAAATTTAAAAAAAATGAAATCCAGATGGCTAATCCAAGATGGTGGATCCAAAATTGCGCGCATCAATATTAGAAAACACAAAAAATATAAAGAATATGCTATAAATATTTTTCTATTTACATAACTTTTTAAACAATTATAGAAAATATATTATATTAGAGGGCAGTTGGTTATAGGATATTAAAAATTTTGCAGAGTGTTACAAAAAAATATTATTATTAAAAAAAAATTAATATAAGATTTATTATAGACGTTATTATTAATCTTATCATGCCACTGTGCGACTGCGACTAGGTTCCAATAACCCTATTGACTCCTCCAAACATGCAGATCGCCTGAAACAAAAAACATAAAAAACCTTCAAAAAAGCCCCAAAAAATCTAAATAGTTATCTACGTTTCAGTAGCAAGTCTCCCAACCTTTTTAAGATAAAAATAATATGCAAAAACTTAACCGAAAATTAAATAATGATTAAAATTAAAATGGTTAAAATTCCGATCAAAATTATCGAGATTTCGAGTTTTTTTAAAGTATTTTTTGACGTTAAAAAGTGTCATTTCCATTTGTTTACTTCAAAGCTGGAATATTATAACTTTAAGCTCTTTTCTGTAAATTTTTTAAATTCTTTTTCTGTTATTTAATACAAATATTGACAGTATAGTTACACTTTACATTTATTATATTGCATATTTAACTGACATTTAACCGAATTATCTTGAAGCTACGTCTAAAACTCTGGTTACTGTGCTAAAAACGACCTGAAACTAATAAAGGAAGGCGAATGGATGCTCCATTTTTACTCCCAGCAAAAAAAGAAATGAAAGAAAAAAATGTAATATTGGAACCTAGCATACCTTTTGTCGTCACAAGCCGTTTTGGTCTGATGTCAAATTTAAAGGGCCAGGCATGAACTTTAAATGGTAATTAAGCCAAAAGTATGTTTTTTTAGAAAAAATATTTAACAAATGGTTTTTTAAGGGGTAAAGAAAAATATTTAACGTATTTTTTAATCAAAATATTTTTTATGCAAGGAGACCATTGTCAGAATCGTTGTTGTGAATAGGCTTTTACACCCCTCGTATCTATAATGCATCTTATCCTATTTTATTTACATAAAAAATCGGAAAATCCCCTGTAGTGGTTCGCAATTTTCTCGCTTTTTCTGACACACAAGAGGCTGTTTTTCTTCTGAACCGACGATAAATTTTCGTCGTGATGAATAAGTAAGCAGCCACTCCTCCGTGAACGAAAGGTCGATTGTATATTAGGAACGTAAAGTACGGATGGACTTTAACGTTAACGGTAATCAGAACGCAAAGCTAGATATATTTTTTTATTTACAGATTTAGATACACTATCACATGTGATTTTTAAACTTCTCCAGTAAACACTAAATAAAATGATATAGGGTTTATTTTAATACCTATTTTTTGGCTGTTATCATTTTATCCCTATTATGGCCGCGCACACCATAGTGTACAACAAAAAATATCTTGCACCGTTTTATAAGCCTGGCTAAGATTCTACTAATAGTGGAGTAAAATTTGGAAGAAAAGTCGCTTAGTTATCGAGAAAAAAAACCGGCGTAGAACCAAACCAGACTTAGTGGGATTCTTTAATAAGGTAATCGTGTACACGAAATCACTTTTTACGGCATTTTTTAGTGGTCGAGAGCTTTTATATTTCGAAAAAACCCAAAAAAAATCGGTTTTCAATAAAACACGTATTTTAACTTCTCCACTGCTCTATATTTAATAATATTCATGCTATCAAGTTAATTTTTTTTAGATTAAAGTAGACACAATAGCGCTTCAAACAACGTCCCACTTGAAGCTGATATTTTTTTGTTAAATTTTTAAAATAGTACGAAACTCAAAATTGTTATTTTTAGTAGCGTAATTTTAGGCAATCGAGAAAAAAGTTTATTATTGAAAATTTATACATACATGCTGCGTACAAATTGTTGCTAATGTTTAAAAAAAAGTTTTTAAAACAAAAATTTTTTAGATTCCTTTTATAGTATTGAGTCAGTGATATTTTTTTAACGGCCAAAGTCATATTTTTGCGCGCTTGGTTTAGCGAGCCGGCCGACTACAAAGATCTTACGGTCCGGTGGAAGTGTAGTAGGTAGTTAAAGTTGTATCAACAGGTTTAAACGCAGATCTAAGGGCTGCTTAAGTTGTTTAGAAAAGAAAAAAATTTAAATATCCAAAACAGGTGGGTAGATTTTTAAACCCATACAAAAATATCAATCATTGATATTAATTACCCACCTAATTAGTAGGTTTATTCAACTTTTTTTTATTGGTTGCTGGTAAAGAAAACCACCCACGGGATTCGTTATTTTTTTGATTATACATTCAAAACTTCATTATTTTTTAAACATTTTTAGCAACAAAAAATTGCGGATGCTTTGTATCTTTTAATTAAATTTGAGAAATGTAGTACATACATTAAATATAAACTAAGGCTTCGTTAAAGGTATTTTTTAAACAGGAATATATAATTCTTTTTTTCCATATAAAGAGATGATACGAAGCTATTCTTTGACATGTCTGAATGCTGCTTGAATAAGCAATGTTGCCAGACTTTTTGTAATAATTTGTTATTATTGAAGGTCGTTTTTTATATAAAAACTAACCAGAACTAACAAACAACAACTTTCAAACTATGATCTAGTTCTGGTTAGTTCCGGTTAGGTTTTCCTCGTTAAATTGTATTTTTTTATTATAAATGCGCCGTTCTGGTCGGTCATGATTAGTGCTGGTTAGTTAAAGCGGCTTTTATTTTCCTAATTATTTTTGTAACTGGCTTGAAATTCAAATATTTTTGATTTAATGAAAATTATCCTTATGGTAACGGCAAAGTTTTTTATTATAATTAATAATATTTCCGTTTAGCAACACTGTAAACGTCTTGAAGCGATGCATGAATTTATTACATGTAAATCGTAAATAGTTAAAATAAAATGTCAAATAAGACCAATTTTAGAATTTTATTGCCTTTCTTGGTGAAAACCTATCCGCATTTTGCCTAAAATACAAGAATATTTTACATTAAATTTAAAATCGTCCAACCGTGGGTGATTTTTTCAGACAATGTATATGTAATAGTTATTTAGGCGCTTATTAGTAATTTTACGTAAATTTAATCCATTTCTGCCTTAAAATCTTTATAATGATATTGCAGGAACGAAATTTACACTCCTTGCAACATTTTAGTTCTTCTTTCACACAAGTACATGTTGGAAATTCAATTTTGGGTTGACATAAAGCCATTGCACTACGTATTATGGCAGCAGCTCTTAATAAAGTTTAAATTTTGGACATTTCTCTGGGAAGTAAAAGATCTATCTGAACATCACTACCAATACTCGCAGAAAAGGTAGATATTGTCGAACTATTTTCGTGTAGGTTCGGAAACCGTTGTGCGATTTTATGTTTCTTTCAGAGATGTAGTGGCTGTAACATAATTTATGATATTTCTCATCAAACGCAAATAAATCTTTATAGCCACGTAATTTAGATATCATATTAATGTCGTTTCTATTCCTGGCAGCTTTATTACTTTTTTGATAGGTAGCTTTTCTACTACCTAAAAAGGTTCAGTACTATGTAAAAAAATAAATACCCTAAACAGGATTTATAAGGATAAAATTGAAATTCGTATTTTGTTTCAGTACAAAATATAAACTAATATAAAGGTACCAACTATACTATGAAGGTACCTAACAATATTTAAATTACTTGTTTAAACAGATTTTTTATATAACTTTTCTTCTTTTTATTTTTACTATTGCTGCAAAAAAACACATTTTTCTAATATTAAAACTAGCGCATTTAAGTTTAGTGTCACAATAATTTGAAGGACCGGCGCGGCGCCACTGTCTGATTGCAAATTATGATAATAGTTTTGAGAATCTGTGTAAGTTTTACGACAGTCTTTATGATAGTTTATTTTAATTTTGCCATTTAAAATATCATTTTTTTGACAGAATTTTTTTGCTAGATTGTCCTGCCTTTTTTTCAGCACTTAATAGTAATGATAACAACCCTTGTATTCTAGGTCAGCGTTTCTCAACCTTTTTTGGCCCGCGGACCAAAATTTAGTTATTATTGTTTTTTTTAATAAGTAATTTTTTTCGCGGATCGAAAATTGTCCGCGGACTAGTAAAATTTCTCCGCGGACCACTTGTGCCATGGTGGTCGCCCGACCACCGGTTGAGAATAGCTGTTCTAGGTCTTTGTAAAACAGATTTGTATCCATCATACACAATTTTCTTACAAATAATTCGCTTCATTGTTTTAAAATTTTAAATACATACAGCACACTCTAAATTTCGACAACCACCACTACTAATGTATTACTTAACTACGCACGCTATCCGCATGCGGGGCTATTGGTCCCGATAATACTTTTTTACGTCTGAAAAAAAAAATCGCTGTTGCCAAACGATACGCTCTAGGAATTTTGTTTTCAAAAACTTTTGTTATTTGGCTATATTTTCTTCGCTGCATGTATGAAAATATTTTCAAAAATAAAAAAGTTTATCGATTGGTGAAAATTTCAATACCAAAAATATTTATTTTTAGTTTATATGATTTTTAGAGGAACGAAAGTGCGAATTGTGCCCAAACTGTTTATAAGGTTAAAAGCGCTACAGTGTGGGCTTTAATTTGACACAAAAAAAATTTCGGTATCTTTGATAGTTTTAAAGTTATGGCGGTGGAAACAAAAAAAATCAATTTTTTTATAAGTTAAAAAAAATCACTTTTTATTAATTTAAAAAGTTCGAGACCACAAAAAAATGTCGTAAAATACGATTTCATGTGCCCGGTGACATACTCAAAGAAACCTAACAGGTTTGATCTGGTTCTACGCAAAAAAAACGACACGATAGACTTACGGAATCGCTCCGCCAATTAGTCTTGTTCCTTCTACAAATCTGTATAACCCCGATACTGGTTGGTTGTTATATTCCTGTGTTCGGTTGCCCAAATAATGCCTGTCTTTTGTGATTCAACGCTTCACATTCGCACAGGATATGGTAGGGTGTTTCTTCCCCCTCGTCGCACATTCTGCATCTTGGGTCCCCATTGTATTAGCCTACCTTGTGTAGGTGTCCTTTTAGGTTATCGTGCCCTGTTAGCAGCCCTACTGTTATGCGAAGTCTATTCCTACTTTGTCTAAGTAGTTCTTCCTTCGTTCTTTTGGATGGGCCCCTTATGAAGCCTCTTCCATGTCTTATTCTACTGAGTATTTCTCGTGTTTATTTCGGATCCATTCTCTGGTTTGCCCTCGTGCTGTGGTTTTGGTCACTCCAAGGGCCGGTTCTGGTCCAACGTATGGTGTAAATGATCCCTGTCTCGCTGGCTCATCCGATTTTTCGTTGCCTTCTATTGACTAATATCCTGGTACCCACAGGAGAGTTACCCTGTTGCGTTCTCCCAGGATTTCAAGTTGTTTTTGGCATTCCCATATTAGCTTGGACGTTACCTTGGAGTTTATTAGTGCCCCCAGTGACGTCTGGCTGTGTATTATTATGCAGATTCGCTTTTTTTCATAAAATGTATGTCAATTATTATATTGTAAATTTTGATGATGAAGATATTTTTGAAGACAATTTGATATATTAGAGATGATTAAATACGACTTTTTCAAAAAACGTAGTAATTTCTCTGAAAAATTTAGGTCAACTATCATTTTTCGAAGATTCAGGATCTACAAAAACATAACTGAAAGTCGTTAACCTCATTCCTTATTGTTATAGTCAAGCACTATTACACCATTTGTCGATTTTAAGCTACACATAAAACTCAAAAATTCAAAAAAAAATATGTAAAGGACACGCCGTCTCGTTAACCATAAATCTTTGTTGTCTCTTAGTTTGTAGTATTTCATGCGGATTTTCTTCATTCCAGACATGCAAATTATGAGAATTTATTACACCATCTTGGGTGATACCGGCTTTATTCGTAAACAAAACAATACTGGTAAAATTTGAATTTTGCATAAATTGGTGCAAAAACCAACTTGCATAATTAAATCTTCCAGGATAATTAGCGGGCAACACTGCACGTACTTTTTCATTTTTCTCATTAACGGGCATCGCCCAATAACAAATTTAAATACAATATACATATAATAACCCTTAAAAAAAATATTACTTATAACTAACATTGCATATTTCAGTCAGTTATTAAAATTCATAATCAATAATTTAAAAAAAGAAAAAGTTAAAAATAGCAAGTTAGAAAACTTCACAAACAAAGTTGACAACTCTTTACATATAAGAAAAAATTCAAACAAACTAAAACATACAAAATTAAAATTTAAATATACACATTAAAAAAAGTATAGTAAAACATGGACTTAATTTATATAAACATTAGATTTGAGAACATTTCGAAGCCGATTTAGTGATAAATGCAATAAATCGTCCTTAACATTATTAGCCTGTTTCATTATTCTATCATGGGAAAATTGCCCATATAACGTTGAGTGAAAGTTTGTTTTAAAAGTACGTGATACCTGTAAAGCAGTTGTTCTTTAAAGGTTTTATGAACCACTTTGTCGTATAAAATTGAGCTAATAGCTTTTTATACTAGTAAAGAGATTCTCCTCAAACTTATTGAGTATTTCCTCTTCTAATTTAGGGTCTCCTGCTTTTCTTTGGGGCCCTTCTCCTTCACGACGTGGCGTAAAACTTTCTTAAGTAGATAGCAAAAGGTTAGCTATAACGCTTGATTTTTTTGCTTAAGTTAATGCCTGCTTCTTAAAGGCTACGATCAACTCTCTCAAAAATGGTTCGGCTCGGCAATTGTCGATTTGTAATTGTTTCAGAGTATATTCTTTTATCGCCGAGTGCTTAACCATAAATTAGGTGTATATCACTATATTTTTTTATAAAAATAAGCATCCATACTTAATTTTTGTAAAGACGTTTGAAAATTGTTGTCAATAATGCATTGGTAGAAAAAATTAAAGCGACTGGTATTTTATTGTAGTAGTCTATTCCGTGTTACACAAAAACATATTTTTTGCAAAACCGGCTTAATTTTTCCAAATAAATGCTGAATACCTTTTTTGATGAGAAAGGATCAAAGTATCGAAAAAATTTATTTCCAAGTACGAAAATTACCACATGTCAAAAATTGAGCCCAACAAGTGTGATGGTAAGTCCAATCCTGCATTCCCTGAAGATGTAAAATATCTACCATAGTGTAGTGATTTGAGTCTTTATGACCAATGTAACATATTAAAATTTCACTAAATTATACAAGTCAGTTTAAAAGTTGAAGCCAAAACAAATTCGTTAGGTAACTCTTATGGGGCCCTGTATATTCGTTAGGGGGCACGTTTCTTGACATTTTTTTTCTATGACAAAGTAGGGTTATTTTGGCATTTCCTACACGATCCTAAATTATGCTGTGTACTTACCGGACACCCTGTATAGTATACTTTTGGTAAAACTAATAAATATATATATATATATATATATATATATATATATATATATATATATATATATATATATATATATATATATATATATATATATATATATATATATATATATATATATATATATATATATATATATATATATATATATATATATATATATATATATATAAAAAATTTAAAAAATATAAAATTTTATTTTTTAATAAAAATAATTTAAATTTAAATATATATTATATATAAATTATTTTAATATTATAAATTTTATATTTTTAAAAAAATAATTTTATTTTTTTTAATAAATTATATTTTTAATTTAATTTATTATTTTATATAAATATTTTTATATTATATATATTTTTTTTTTTAAAAATAATTTAAAATTTAAATAAATTATATTTTAAAAAAAAAATAATTTATATAAAAATTATTATTTTAATTTAATTTTTAAAATTATTTAATATAATAAAACAAACCCGGGGTTTTTTACCCAAAACGAAAAATTAATTTTTTAAAAATGTTATTAAAAATATAATAAACCCCCCGATTTTTTTTTAAAAGGTTCACTTCATTTTCCCCTATAAAATCTCCCTTTTTTCCCCTTTTTCTATCTTTTGTTTTTGAGAAAAGGGGGGGTTTAAATGTTCAAACGACCCACATTATACAATTTTCTTAAAAAAAAAACAAAGATAGGTATATGATATAAATTTTATATTAAATAAAATTTTAAAACCCCCAAAATTTAAAAAAAAAAACAGGGGGGAAAAAAAATTTTTAAGTAACATTATATGAAAAATCAATTTTTTTTAAATAACCCCGGAAAGCCGGGAAAAAATTTTTTATGACCTTACAGATAGGGTTTTGGAAAGAATTAAATTAAACATATAAAATGTTTATAACATTTATTTTTTTCCATAAAACTCTTTTCTTTTTAAAACTTCAATCCCCCCTTTTTTCAAAAACAAAGGGGATAGGTATAGGATAAATTAGATTTTATATCAGAAATGATCCGTAGAATTTGAAAAAATACGGGTATTCCTTTAAAAAACAAAGTTGATGTCTTTCCGGGGAAACCGGAAAATAAAGACACATTAATACTACCCCAAAAACTGCACCTTACGATACAATTTGTCACCCCAAAATTTAAAAAAACCATTCGTTTTCATTCAAAAAAAAAAGGGGGGAGGGCGTTTTCACCGGTTTTTTTATATATATATATATATATATATATATATATATATATATATATATATATATATAAAAAAAAAAAAAAAAGAAAAGGACGCTAGTCGTGAGGCTAGTTGAGAAAAAATATCTTAAATTTAGTTAGTCCAATTTTAAAGGCCTAGATTAAGAAAAACATTTTTTCATTTTTCGCTTTCGAATTATTTTTTTTTCTCAGGACATCGAATCGGTTTATTATTTTAAAAAAAAAGCTTTTTAAATTTTGTGGTTCTTGCTGGCTTGCTTGGCAAGAACCACAAAATTTAATAGCGGCAGAGTGTGTGCAACAAATTTTAAGTTAAATGTAGTTAATAGTCTAGTTTTTTGAGTGAGGGATAGATTATCCCGATAATTTTCCTTTTAAAATAATAAACCGATTGATGTCCTGTGGAGGAGTTAAATATAATTCGAAAATTTTACAAATGGAGGCGACCTACCGTTAATTGGGCCGGAACCCCATAAATTTAAATATTTTTATATATATATATATATATATATATATATATATATATATATATATATATATATATATATATATATATATATATATATATATATATATATATATATATATATATATATAAAATATAATAAATATATAATATATATATATATATATATATATATATATATATATATATAATATATATATATATATATATATATATATATATATATATATATATATATATATATATATATATATATATATATATATATATATATATATATATATATATATATATAAATTTATTTTTTATTTTTTAACCTGCATCTTAATTTAATTCAACTTCTGGCATTGATAACGCTAAGCAAAGACAAAGAATATGTATTCCGTGTTTTTAAGATATTGCGATACCTCCCTATAGATTTTCCAATTTCGCTCCGTTGTCAAGCGTAATAAATTCTGTATCGCCGAAGATCGAGATTAAAACATCAGAATTTGATAAGCGGACTTTATCAAGTCGGGCCCCAAATTAAAACATTTTTATAGGGCACATTTCATTTATAATGTTTTTGTCATATTTTTTATACCGGGTGTGTCTGAAAAGCTAAAAAATGTTTTATTAAAAATTTCTTTCCTTTAAAAACTTTGTTCTTTAATTTCTTAGATATTAATAGTCTGGAAGGTATTAGCCAAAAACAAGAAATCATTATTTTTTTACTTAATTTGGCAATAACTTTTGCATGCTGAAAAATCCTTAAATAAAGGGTTTTGCAATAAAAACGATATGATTTTAAAATTAAATAAAATAGAAACGATTTCAGATATAACAGCACGTCGTTTAAATGTCCACCTCGGCTTCGTGTACACGAATAAATTCGACAAATCCAATTTTCGAAGACTTTGTGCAATAAATCGGGCGTAATCTCACGAATGCATCGTTCAATGTTTAATCTCAAAATATCAATGGTTTGTGGCCTGTTTGCATAAACCTAATATTTTAATTAACCCCATAAAAAGTAATCTAAAGGAGTCAAATCACAGTTTCTTGGTGGCCAGTCAACAGTTACATTTCTTGAAATTACCCTTTCACCAAACTTTTCTTGCAGTGTGGCGACAGTTTTATGAGCAGTGTGACATGTTGCGCCGTCTTGCTGGAACCACATATCTTCTAAATCAAGCGCATCCAAATTTGGCCATAAAAAATCTGTCGATATCGTTCACCATTTACTGAAACGGAATCTCCAACCTCATTTAAAAAAAAATGGTCCAACGATACCACCATGCCATAAACCACATCATACAGTTACCTTTAGGGGATGCAAAGGCTTTTCGTGAATCTGTTGTGGATCCTTTTTACAGCAGAAACGGCAATTTTGCTTATTTACGTATCCACTTAACCAAAAATGAGCTTCATCTGAAAAGATAATATTTTTTCGACAAAATTGTGATCCCGTTCAAGTCTTCTAAACTCCAAGCAGCAAATTCGCGGCGCTGGCGATGGTCCAGTGGCTTAAGTTCTTGGGTCAAAACAATCTTATACGGATGTAAATTTAAATCTTTTTGCATAGTGAAGAGTAAAATTACTTTCAAATTTCTCAACGATGCTACGAATGGCAAGCACAGAAGGCCAATTATTTAGACCAAAGTTTCCGCGAAGTACGCGGAAAGTATTCACAAAAGAACGATGATTTTCGTAAAATTTTTGGACAATAACCAGACGTTTTTGGAACGAGTATTTAGCCATAATAAATTGTTAAGATTACTGAAGATAACTGACAACTAGTGACATGTATTACCATGGTTACTACATCATTACAAAATCATATAATTCTTATTGAAAAACCATTTACATTTTTCTAGACATCAATCCGAATCCAATGAGCTATCGCTCATTAACACGTTTCAGAACTTGTTGACTAGACTAGGTTAGGTTAGGTGAGTGGACTTTTTACGCCCTCACTGCGACCGCTTGGTCTATTGTGGCTCATACCTGTTTATATTTCTCCCAATATGATCAGACTTCCAATAAATCCAATATCAGATTGGGAGATAGTTCTTACATCTCCTCTTACTCGTGTCTGTACCGGACACGAGCACAATATGTGTTCTGGTGTCCCTGTCCCCTGGAAAGTATAACGAGCAGACGATTAGATCCGTCATGCCCTCCTCTCCCGGTCTAGTGACGTGAGTAGCTACTAGGTCCTTGTTACAGGAACCAGATGTTCCTTTTGAGGCCGTATCTCCGCCTTTCCCTATAAAAACGGTCCTATCCGCTTTCCGTTTAAAGCCAGAGAACAATTTTTCCTATAAAAGCGGTTTTGTCCGCCTTCTGTTTGGATTCAGGGATCCCTTCCTAAGCACCTGTTTGTTCGGGATAAATTAGCCCTTCCAAAAGAAACAGGCGCCTGTGACTTCGGGGGCACCTTTCGAAACGGATTTACCCGTTTCGGTCGGCGCACCTTTGTCACTTTTTTCCTATGAAAGCGGATCTTTCCGCTTTCTATTTGGAGCTGGGAATGTAATAGTCTACCACGGCAGCGCCCCGCATTACCGCAGTAAGGCTAGATACTCTGAGAGGTTGCTCTGTATCGCAAAGGCACCGTGAGTTAAGCCTAGACCCGGGGTCTCCAAACTTTCCAGCCTTAGGGCCATACTGATTACTCCAGTAAGCTCCGAGGGCCAAAACCATATTATCATTGTTGCCGGTGGTAAGAAGTGAAATAGTCCACTGATGAAAAAAAAGTCCGAAAAAGTACACAACGTTTAAAAAAGGCTGCAAATCGGACTAAAGTCCGCAAAACGGCAACACTGCATATTATTAATTTTCCTGTCATTATCTGTAATTTACAGATTAGTCGTAGAGTACGAGCCATGAGGAGTAACGTGACACGACATCTGGTGGACACAAGCGGAAATAGGTAGTACCTTCTATCGCTAACAGATGGCGCTAATAGCACGTACAGAATAATCTCGTTGGTTCGAGAAAGTTCTGGTGTCTTCCACTCACTTCTAGATCGCAGTAATTGGAATATATAAGAAGGCTAGTGGCGCAACTCCAAGTCAGTTCCTATGACACTGTTGTTAAATAAAATATTGCATACCTCCTTAAACACGTGCGTGTTTAAGTTTAAGACATCTTTATAACAGTATTTTGATTTTAATTGTTGCTTTTGTGTGTGAATTAGTAGTATGGAAAAGAAGCGAAAAATTGATAGTGAATGCAGAAAATTCAAAGATCAGTGGAACATTCAGTATTTCGTAATTGAGTCCAGTAACAAGGCGCTATGTTTGATTTGCAATGAAAGCATAGCCGTTCTCAAAGAATATAACATTAAACGTCATTATGAAACAAAACATTTTCCAAATTACTCAAAATATACAGGAAGTTTGCGGACAGAAAAATTCGAAGCTATGCAGCGCGGATTGAAATCGCAGCAATCCTCATTTACAAAACTCAAAACTGAACAAGAGGCTGCAACTCGTGCCAGCTTTCGTGTGGCTCTTGAAATTGCAAAACGTGGAAAACCATTCACCGATGGAGAAATGATCAAAGAATGCATAATTGCAGTAGCCGAAGAAATGTGCCCTAAAAGGTAAATTTATTAAAAACTGTCAGTATGTCAGCAAACACTGTGGCTCGAAGGATGCAGAAAACATCTTGAAAATTATATCCTCTCAACTGTTCGACAAAAATGGACATTTTGAGTGGTTTTCTTTGGCCTTGGATGAGTCAACGGATGTGTCAGATACTGCTCAGGTGTTGATTTATATTCGAGGAGTAGATAAAAGCTATGAAGTGCACGAAGAACTTCTTGATATGTATAGTATTGATGGCACAACTACTGGTACAGATATTTTTAAAGGATTTGAAATGGCCATTAATCAAAGAACCTTCGATGGAAAAACTTGGAAATGTATTACAACTGATGGAGGCAAAAACATGAGTGGAAAAGATAAAGGAGTGGTCGCTCTTGTGTCAAAGGCTGTAGAAAATGACGGTGGTTCAAAACCATTAGTCTTACATTGTATCATTCATCAACAGTCTTTGTGCGGAAAATGTTTGGATATGTCTGACGTTCTGAAACCAGTCATATCAACTGTTAATTTTATCAGATCTTTTGGGCTGAATCACCGACAATTCCGACAATTTATTGAAGAGATTGGAGAAACTGACTTACCTTATCATACTGCCGTACGCTGGCTTAGTTGTGGGAAAGTCCTTCAGCGCTTTTTGAACTTCGAGCGTGATCGAAATTTTTGAATGAAAAGCATCGCCCTCTTACTGAATTACAAAACAACGCATGGCTGTGGAAATTAGCATTCTATGTTGATTTGACAAAACATGTGAACGAACTGAATTTGGGATTGCAAGGAGAAAACCAGCATCTTCTGATTTATACACTAATATCAAATCATTCGGAAGAAATTGAACTGTTTCAATCACAACTACGAAGTAAATGTTTTTCACATTTTAAAACATGTGAAATATTCAGCCACACTACTGAGATTGAGTTTCCTATCGATTTTGCAATCGAAATTTTGAGTGCTTTGAAGATAGAATTTTGATACTCGTTTCTCGGACTTTGATCCATTGCGAATCAAATTAAGATTTTTCAGAATCCTTTGATACTGACATTGAAACCTAGCCCCGGAACTTCAAATGGAAATGATTGATCTACAATGCAGTGATATAATTAAGAACAAATATCAAAACTCATCTTTGTTGGAATTTTATAAGAGTCTTCCACTGACACAATTCGATAATTTGCATAAATTTGCTCGTGGTCTGTTTTCTGTTTTTGGTACTACTTATTTGTGTGAGAAAACCTTCTCCAAAATGAAGTACACAAAAAATGTTTACAGATCGAAATTACCTGATGAGCATCTTAAATCTCTTTTAATAATTGGTACAAGTAAAATTAGTCCACAACTACAAACTATTGTCAGAGGAAAATCTCAATTACATAAATCTCATTAGTATTTCATATGTCATTATGTTGTTATAAGTTATGTGATTATTTAAAATGTATAAAATGTTAGTTGGATTCATTTCAATAATTTGTTAGTTATTATATACTGAAGTCAAATTTTCTGCATATTATACATGTCTTTACTCATTACAATTCTGTGTTTCTTTATCCAACTTATCACAAAAACAATAACAATAAGCCTACAAGAATGTTATGAGTTAGGTTTGCCCATGACCATATCAATGTAGATGTCATATTAATAATTATTCAACATAAAATTAGAATACTTCAGTAAACTAAATTTAATTTGCTATAAAAATTATTTGTTCTCTAAAAGGAGTTTTCAAGTATGCTAGCTCTCCGCGGGCCGGACAAAATCTGTCCGCGGGCCGGATGTGGCCCTCGGGCCGTAGTTTGGAGACCCCTGGCCTAGACTAACACCAAAACGCACAAACACAATGCTTCTAAAACCGTTTTAACGCTCTTAATATACAATTCTAAAACAACTTTAATTCTTTCAAATGATGTAATAAAACTAAGGCTACCGCTAAATGTTATTACAACGAGGTACGCAAATAAAGCACGAATAATGGTTCTTATTTTATTAAAATGGCCCTGTTTGTGTGCTTTTGCATTTTGTGTTTTATGTTTACGGAATAAAAACATGGCATAACAGTAGAATAATAAAGTTTTAGGGATACCGCAAACAAATAAATTTCGCCGGGCCGTAAATTTTGTAGGTATTTTTTATGCCACGTTGGAATTTCGCTAAAGTATGTGTGACCTATATTCGTATTTTAACATGTTATGAGTTTTTGTAAATAATTAAAATATAATAGACTAAAACCACTATAAATTTTCAAGGACAAAAACTAGAACCTAAAAAAGCAAAACCATACAATAGTTAGCTTAACTCTATTTTTTTATAAGAAAAAACTCTTTGACGCCGTGCTAAAATCACAAAAAGGTTCTTATTTTTATTCATTACATACCCACTCCGGCAAATACTGATCGATCGGTCGGTTTTCTAAACGTGATTTTACCACGGCGTCAAAGAGTAAGCCTTTTATATCTTACCTTAAGACATTGATATATGTCTTTTAAGTAGACTCTTGATTTTTTTATTGTTAACTGTGCAGTTAACGACACAGCCCTATTGAAAAGACCTGATAGGGGGGCGAAACGCGTCTAGAGAGAGAGTCACAGGATACAGCAGAAAAATCAGTCTGCTTTTCAACTGTCTTTTAAAACGGAGTCACATCTTAGTACATACCGTGACAGCGAAAATTTTCCAATTTTTAATCATATATCATATATATATATATATATATATATATATATATATATATATATATATATATATATATATATATATATATATATATATATACAGGATGATTCATGAGGAAATGTCAATACTTCAGGTACGTACTCAGGGTCAAAAAATAAACATAAAAGTCATACAAATATGAGTCCGCAAAGCTTTCGTTTCCGAGATACAGGGTGTTCACCACAGAGCTGACATGTGCTTAGAAGTAAATGGTAGAATTTTTAAAAATTATAAAACCTAGCTTATATTTTGCCGAACATAATTTAAGAACAATAATTTTATTGAAAATTAGAATACATATTGTTTAATTATACATTTTGTTTTATTTTTTTAATTTTGCTGTAATAAAATCAGATGCGTTGTAATTTTTTAAAATCCAAATATCTCGAAAACGGTTGCTCATATCAACTTTTAACAAGTATACCTTATTGAGGTAAAAATGACAAAACAATTATTTATTTTACCTAAAAATGTAATACAGGGCCGTAACAAAAAGTTGTGATTGTTTAAAATAGTAAAAAGACGTGTAGGAGGTGGCTCCCCTTACAAGTAAGAGCCGTAATAAGATTAGATTCGAATCCGTCATACCAAAAAACCTCCAAATAGTAATTTTTACTTCAATATATACATTATCATAGATTTTATTTAAAGAATAGAAAAATTAAATAAAAATTTTGACACCCTGTATTTCAAAAGCGAAGGCCTTGCGGACCCATATTATTATTTGTATAAGCTTTTATGTTTATTTTTGGACCTGACTATATATATACTATATATATACATATATATATATATATATATATATATATATATATATATATATATATATATATATATACATATATATACAGTGTAATAAAACTTAAGTTCTATACTGAAATAAAATTTATACTTATTATTAATTTCTCAGAAAATTTTATTCTTTATTAAAAAGTTCTGCATGGTGCAAAACCTAAAATGTAACTGTCAGATATTAATTTTGAACCTTTTTACAGTTTATCAAAAAAATATGATTTTTGTACCAAGTATAACCACATACCATTTTTAAAACAATAATTGTTGCAAAAAGTTGATCAGAATCAAAAATCGGGCGCAAGCCTGCAATTACTGCAGCATTACGATGAAAGACAAGATACTCCACTGGGTTATATATCGGAAACTTTTTAATATTAAGCTAACGAAAAAAGTTACTCTTTATAAAAATTTCTGCTTACTGAACAAATAATGTTGGACTATTCAAACTTAGATAGTATGTACAGGATGATCAAAAATTAAAAAATACAAAATTGACCTAGAAGAAAAGTACTCTAAATTTAATTTACAGAGCAGAAACTCAGATACAAAAATGTTGAATAGCATTAAAGAGATATAATTTCTACTCTTAGTAGACTATTATCGAAAATAAACTTAAAAATTTAAATATTAATTTTTATTATATTGCCACCATCTCGCACCTGGAGCTTTACGAATTTACCTAACTGTCAAATGCTATTGTTTGTCTCCACAAACATCAGTTTGAATATTTACTTAGATAAATATGCCGTTGAAATTAGTATGCAAGATAAAATTGAAATAATTTAATTGGTAGAAACAGCATACAAAAAAGCATCTATCAGAGAAGCTTTACCAGTACTCTTCCTAAATCACAGTCAAAATAATTTGTTTCAGTTCATTAAGGGACTGCAGCTGTTTCAAATTCCAAGATGGAAATAATCAAGCTCTCAAAGAAAGCGCTCTTATTCAAGTTGCAATAATGAACTGCTGATAAGTAATCAACCGCTCACCGTAGTGTTGAAGATCCTAAAAAATCATTGCGAAAAGGTCAGCGACATTACCAAATGATGTAGGGAAAAATACGATTTCAAAAATATTAAAAGAAAATAAATTTCACGGCCTTACAAACCCAAAATTTATTCATGGTTGAAGCCAGGTGATTGAACGACGGCAGAATTTTGTTTTTAATACAAGGAAGTTAGAGAACTAACTACTTTTGCTGCATTTGAGAATATATTTTACCGACGAAGCAACCTTTACCTCGAATGGGACTGTAATTTCATAAAAATTGTCGGTGGTGGAGTGACCTTAATCAAATTTCACTATACAGACACGTGATCAGTTAAAACAAATGTGTGGTGCAGATTTAAAAATAAGAATGCATCAGGACCATTTTTCAAAAACCATTGTAAGCTCGTTGTTAATACTTTGCATCTTTTAACTAATTGCTAAATTTCTCACTCAAAGAAAAAATCAAGATTCATTAAATTTTTCGGTTATTCAACTAAAAAAATAAAATATTATTTGATTTAATCTAGGCGCCAAGAAAAACTCGTAAAATAAAACATATTTATTTATAAATGTTCCCCTGCACTGCTGGTCATATAATTCATACCTGTTTTGTTTCCAAGTTCAAAGACTACACTAAATATACTATTTGTCTGCATTAGCAATTTTTGTAAAACATAAATGTGTTTTATTCATGTTGCAAGTAGAATAAAATAAATTATAATAGCAATACGTAAACTATATTCAGTTTAGTTACGTATTGCTGTTTTATAATTATCACCCATATAAATTTATGCCGGTTCAAATTTAACAGAGGAAAAATGGGGGAAACGGCTGCACCTAAAGAGATGATCGCGTATTTCGCTCAAGACCCCAAATTTTTTAAATAACATTATTTTCACTGATGAAGCAACATTTACAACACCGGAAGTATAATCGCAAAAATAAACATTATTGGGCAACTAAAAAACTCCTCAAATACAGGGTTAAAACCAAACGAAAGGTCGGTTCACATTTAGGTGCTATGCTAGCAAATCTATTGTCATTTTTTTTTGACGAATATTTAAATGCGATGCTATTAAACCCTTCTTCATAACAATATAGAGAACCCGTTAAAAAAATACCAATTCAAAATATGCTAACCTTATTTGGCAACACGATGGTGCCACACAACTCTTGCCAGTAACTCGATTTTATATGATAAATATGAATTTTGGATTGGAGGCATGTCCCCGGGGGTTTTCCACCCTAGCCCGTTTTAAATCCACGGGATATATTTCTGTGGGGTTTTCAAAAAAACAAAATTTATTATAACGGCATAAAATAGAACTTTGCGGCAATCAATACAAAATAAAATCTATCCACACACGTGCTATTCGATATGTTTGAAAAAAGATTTTAAAATGTTTAAATAATCTTGGGGTATAAAATACAAAATTTTTTTTTAAGTTTTGACAGTACTACGGTTTCTTAAATTTTGACAATTTATGTCTTCCAATTAATTTTTTTATTTTGGGTTTAAAGTCAGTTAATGGATCTGCCCTTTTCAATTAAAGTTTTTGGCTGCCCCCCACAAAACATGATCCGGTTGTTAAGTCAATAAATACGAGACATTTGTTTTCGATTTATTTTGATCTTACGCGTCTAGCTTATTTTATGTGGTATGTTTTACTTAAAATTTTTAACTCAGTTTTTTAAAACGGCTGGACCAAATAAGACATATTATATAGTTTTAAAAGGAAGTCCAAAGGATTTTAAAATATCTAATAATATAGGGTATTCTTTAAAAAAAATATAACCTTATTCCGGCATTTGTTTCTGGGACACCCTGTATATTTAAAAATACGTTCTGAAGATACTATGAGGTGAACCCTAAAACATTTGTATTTACACATTTCACCTATTGCCTATCGTTTAACCTCTAGGTATGGTGCAAAATATAAAAAAAAAACCTTGTACAAAGCTTAATTTTAATTTACTTATTGACTGTTTTTAAAACATCGATACTGTTCGCGAATACACCGTATACATATTAAATACACATTCTAAGCCAAATAAGTTTAAACAACACTGTAAAATTCTACATTTATATTACCCACCATGTAATATAAAATACAGATCATGTGCAACTGTTATAGAAATCTACCATCAAAGCAGCATCAAGCAGTATGCTGAGCGAAGCATGTTGCAGCAAATTACTTCTTTATACTATACGAGTAGCTTCCTGCATGTTTTTAAATGACATCACTTTAATATAAGCAGAGTGGCCGACGCTGACGCTTCATAAGTTTGTAATGCTATTTTGGTTTTAAAATTATGGGGGGTTTTTAAATTCAATACTAAAAATTAAATAATAAAAACCTTTTGGATAACTAAATTAAAAAAGTTTGTTTATTTTAAAAAAAATCAATAATAAACAGATCAAAAAATGGTTTGCTGGTTTGGCAAAGGGTTAAAAATTTAAGGTCAAAAAACCAAAAAAAAAAGAAAAACCCAAAAAACCCCAGGGTACATTTTTCCAAACCTGCACCCAGAAATGTTTGGATCGACTATAAAATTATAAGAGGGACAAAAACATAAAAAAAATAATCGACTTTCCCAAATTTATTAAAAAGTATAGCTTTTTGATAAAAAAAATAATAAAAAAATATAATTTTAAAAAATTTTAACAAAAAAATTTAATCCCGGGGAAAAAAATTTTTTTTTTAAATTTAAATTTTTTTTTTTTGATTATATCTCAAAAAATATTGCATTTAGACAAAAACTTTATAAAACCTAAATTAATGGTCTTGTAAAAATACATATTTTATGTCCTATAAAGTTTAATATATCTTTTCTAGTTTTAAATTAAAAAAAAAAATATGTTAATATCCGAACTTACGCCTTTTCTCGAGTTTTTGCTATTTGACCCCCGATTTTGACTTCAGAGACGTGATCAGCGGAAAAAGATACGCCAGAAAATCTTAGCCCGACACCCAAAAAAATCCAAACACCCGTAAATATTTTCTTAAAAATTTTTGTTTATATATTTGCTGACTAGACTATAAATAAAATTTAAAATTACATTGAGTCTTTGATTTTATAAAATGTGTTATTAAATATTCTTTATAACGGTTTAACATACGAAAAGAAAAATACAGGGTGTTCCATTTTTAAGATAAAGGATAATTCAAATATAAAAACGCCTTTTGCATAAAAAGCAGAAGAGATAGGGGGAAACCCTAATATGGTTTTAAAGGGGAATTTAGTTCCCTTCAAAAAAGGCCTCTAAATACAGGGTGTTCCATTTTCAAGAAAGTTATTTAATAAAATGTTTTCCCCAAAATATAAGGCAATTTTTTTTAACACTCTGTATAATATTAATAAAACTTTTTGTATAGTTAATTTAAACCGAGCTAACAATAAATTTAATTACGAGCATTATTTCAGGTTAAAAAATTTTTAAATTATGGTCTGTATTTTTAAAATTTTTAAAATTTTTCAAAAAGGATGTTTTTGGTATGAAATATAACAATCATTTACCTTTATTTGGTCTATAGTATCTACAAATATCAAAAAATATGGGGTGTTCCATAAGAAAAAATATAACTTTGATATGTACTTTTTTTGGGTCACCATGTATATTTCAAAATAATTTTGAAATATGCTCCTCATGAACCCACATATCACCGTGCTAAAAGTTTTTACCCAACTCTTTTTATTTCTCGTAAAAAAACCGAGGCGAATGGCCCATGTATAGTGCCCAGAACATAAACATAAACAAACCCAATCTTTCAAAAAGATAATGCCATGAACATACGGCAAGTATGACATTAGACTACTTTGACCGATGCTGAAATTAATCGGTTGCGCTGGCCCCCAAGATCCCCCGATATATCCTCAATAGAACACGTATGAGACATTATTGGTAGGAGACTACTAAATTTACAACAACCTTCTTAAACTTTAGCGGCACTTCGCCACGAGGTAGAAGTAGCCAGGAATGAGTTACCGCCAGAGGACATTAATCACCCAATTAGAACCATGCCTAGACGCATTAATGAATGTGTAACACCCTGTGGCGCATCAACCTATTAGGTTTGTTCCGACAAGAAATCCGGTATTGTTTCGAAATCGTTTTTGAACTGTTTTTTGGTGCGCTTAGACGCATGCGCGGCCTTAAAATAGTTTCGTGACGGTACGAAAAGTACAAACGTTGGATCGCTTTGCGGATCGTTTTTGGGACTGTCAAATAAAAAATTTTTGAATTTTTTGTTTTAAAAATATAACCCTACTTTTCTACTTAGTATTTTTGTGATCAGATAGCAAATATCACTCATAACATCATCACTCATCTTTAAATATAATTAAATTTAATTATGTGCTTAGGAGGTGTAAAAATTAATGTTTTTGAATAATTAAACAAGCGAGGAAATAGAAAATGCTAAAGCACGTTGCACGCTATTCGCTAAATAAAGTTAGGATTATGCAGAAAAATTAAATTAAGTTAAAATAACTTAAAGTCACACTAGAAAAGATAAACATTATGTGATCAAATGGTTTTAATTATACACATAAATTAAAAATTAAGTTAAGTTAAAGAGATAAACAACTTTTAACTTTCTTAACTTATTTTAATTTTTTAACCTTATAATAAAATGAAATAAACGTTTCCTTTTCAAAATAATTAAACTCCCACACAATAACATCATAAAATAGGCTTACAGAAACTCGTCTTTTCCATGCGTTATAAAAAAATGTAACAAAATTATATATTTTTTAGACATATATTTATTTTAGAAGTTAACAAATTACCAGACAGCTGCCAGAGAGTGCACCAATAAAATAGAAATCACGAAAACCCTTTTAACAGTGATTTGCCCAATGTGCCCAAATGTCTTAATTTATAATAACTTAATTTTTGTTAACTTAAATTAACTTAAGTTTTCTGCATAATCCTACCTTAACAGTAAACATATCAAGATGAAATATGAAACAATAAACATGAAACAGCTGTTAAAAATCAAAAATCCAGTGCCAAGATGTTCAATGCGCAAGTCAACCCAAACAGTTTTCAATTTAGGCCATGTATCAGAATTACCGTTCTGAAACCGTAACTAAATGATCCCAAGTTTTGTTGGTACACAAACAGGATCGTCCGATAACCGTCACGTCTCTGTTGGAACGCACTTTAATCACTGCGCATGAGCGTGATCGTTCGGTGGCGGTTTTTCGACGTGCTGGAACAAACCTATATTAAGCGTAAAAACAGTTAATCTCAGTTAACTTTAATTAGATTGGATTAAAATTTTAATCATTTGCTTTGTAAGGTTTTTTCTTTTAAATATTTAGTGTATTTACCCTAAGATAATCCAAATTTATTTAATACATTATGTACAATTATTTTGTATTAAAAATAAATAGATAAAATTAATTACTGTAAGTATTAAAAAAGTTTTAATTAAACTATCCTGTCTTTATTCGCAAAATGGTCTTTTAGTCATTGTTTTCAAGTTTAAGCTACTTAAACTTATACCATTAATCATCTGTCCTCTATCCAGCTGTTCCTTAGATAGTTTGAACAAGCTTGTTGAATATATTCTTGTTTGGGTGGAACAAATATTTTAACCAGTGTTGTGCGTTTCCTCTAATAAAAATAATATTTTTATTTGGTCAAGTACGAATTATACAGGGTGTCCCAGAATATGTGAACAATCTCTCGATATCTAATAGAAAACCTTAAAATATTATGACAAGTTCCCATAAACTTTTTTCCCCTGAGCCTCCCCTACGGAGATACAGGTCAATAACGGAGGCCCCTGAAAATCGTTTTTGTTTAAATAACTTTTAAAATACAAGGCGTAGTTTAATATTTTTTTAATATGATGGTTACTAGATAAGTCTTCTTAAAATGAACCCATTAAATCATATTTGGCTTATTTAGTTTGCCAGGGACGGACTGGCTCTGACACAATAATAGCAATTTTTTAATCACCTTGTCTGATAAAGGCTCAACAATATTAATTTTAGATAGCTTTAACCTTAAACTAAAAAAAGGTACTCTTGATTGACATCGATAAAATCAACTGTTTACGAGAAATAAAATATAATGGTTGCTAATTTTTTTTTACATTATACAGGGTGTTTTCTAATTGTACGTTAATTTTAGGAAAATCAATTTTTGAGTCCATTTTAAGAAGAAAACTTTATATGAACGAATGTCCTAAACGTCTTAACTTTTGAGATACAGGGTGGTAAAATTTTCAAAAATAAATAATTTATTATTAAAACCTGTAATACCACTTTAGATATTTTAATGAAATTTGGCATACAAGTACTATATTGTATCAATCAGCCTTTTTTAGTGAACCACATTTTTTTTTAATTTCCACCAGTGGCGTTCGTACAGAATTTGACCTGCCTATTTTGGCAAATAAAAAAAAAATGTGGCTCACTAAAAATGCTTCTTGATACATAGTACATGTATGCCAAATATCATTAAAATATCTAAAGTGGTATTACAAATTTTAATAATAAATAATTTATTTTTGAAAATTTTACCACACTGTATCTCAGAAGTTAAGACGTTTAGGACATACGTTTATATGAAGTTTTCTTCTTAAATGGACCCAAAATTGATCTCCCTAATATTAACGTACAATTAGAAAACACCCTGTATAATTTATAAAAAATTACCAATCATGATATTTTATTTCTCGTAAACAGTTGATTTTATCGATGAATCAGAGACCTTTTCTTAAGTTTAAGGTTAAAGCTATCCAAAAATAATATTGTTGAGCCTTTATCATACAGGGGTAAAAATTGCTATTATTGTGCAGAGCTACCGTCCCTGGCAAACTAAATAAGCCAAATATGATTTAATGGGTTCATTTTAAGAAGACTTATCTAGAACCATCATATTAAAAAAATATTAAATTACGCCTAGCTTTAAAAGTTATTTAAACAAAACGATTTTCAGGGAGCGTCCTTATATAGCTGTATTTCCGTAGGGGAGGTCATAGGAAAAGTTTATGGCACTTGTCATAATATTTTTAGGTTTTCTATTAGATTCGAGATTGCCCAATTTCTTTGACACCCTGTATTTTTGCAGCTAAAACAATGCTTGTATTTTTTTCTAAATATTTCTACAAATAGAAAAAAATATATCCAATTTTTTAATATAAAAGCCGTAAAAATACTTATTAAAGAAATATTGGTCCTCGTTAGTTTATCGAGGGGTAAAAGAAAAAAGCTTTATGGTAGGGAGAAGGAGGTTAATTAATAGGTTAAACGGATATTCTTACGATCGAATCAGGAATGATAAGAGTTATGTTAAATAAATAAATAAATATCCCATATTTTATTTCCAATTTGATTTACAATAATGAGTTTTAAATATTGTAAATTATAAAAATAAAAATAGTCAAACATACCAGAGAAACATTCTATCCCAACAAAAATAATAGGCTATTAATTATGTACTTTATATGTTCAATTAACCCTAAAATTTAAAAAAACGCGGAGTGCTACCATTTAAAAGGATGCATTTTTGAGATAAGGGTAGATTTGTCCCCTTTTCAGTTTTTAATTTTAACCCTCGTGAATTTAGGTAAAAGCATTGTTTACAGAAAAAAGCCGTTATCAGGTTCCTAACAACGATCTTTGGTAAAAGACTTTAGTCTAGTCGGTGTTTCCTGCAAAAATGTTGAAGGCTTCGAAAAATATGAGCGACAGCTGATTCGACGCGGAATGCAAATCTAAGAAGGTGTTTTGAGGATTTTTTCTGCCAATAAAAATTGCCAATTATTATTAACAAAAAACGAAAAAAAAGAAGCCATTTCGATTTTTGACAATTATTTTAAAAACCATATGAGAGAGAAAATTGCAAGGGCCCTTGAAGAAAAGAATTTTTAAAAAAGTCCCGAATGTCGGAACTCTGTCTCTATTATTTATAATTTAAATTTATAGCTGAAAATGCGCGAGAAATTTTTGGTTGCGCGCTCGGATCCAAAACCGAGTACGTCACACTAAATAATTATTTTTAAGGTATTAAATATTAATTGAAAAATTAAAAAAATAATGGTATTCAGAACACTTCAAAGAACTTTATTTTCGTTGCAAATTTAACTAAAAGTTAATTTTTTATATATATAATAATTATTGTTTTGAAATTTCGTCTTCATTGTACATTAAAAAAAAGTTTAAATACTTGTAAAAATTTTTCGCTTGGTGGAGCCTTCTAATAGACATATTTTACATAATCCTTTGTTTATAATAATTTTATAACCTTGACAATATTACTTCGATTTTTCATTTTTTTCAAATTTTATAATTATTATAAACGGATTAAATTTTAAAAACTTTTTGGCGTGATTATGTTAAGTATTATATAAAAAGGGCTCCACGAAGTAAAAAAATGACAAATTTTCCATTTTATTAAAAAATAAAAAAAAAATTTCGAAACAATTTTGTTAATTAAAATTGCTAACTTTTAAAAAA
>JAHBCN010011361.1:12500-29341 GCA_019359885.1 Listronotus oregonensis | reverse complement strand
AAATCGGCAAAAAATTTTTATTTAATAATATAGGGGTCCCTTTTTAAAAAAATTAAAGGTTCCTATTTTTTCCATTTTTTAATGCAATAATTTTTTACTGATAATTTCAAAAGATAATATAATTTAAAAAGATAATATGAAAAAGAACCTACAATTTTTATATGTAACAATTTTTTCTATTTTTAAAAATAACGGCTCCAGATGCCACGTAAATATTATTAAAGACCCTGTACACATTTAAATTTTTTTTCTAAAATGATGACAAAAAAACTTTATTTACGTATACGTATATTACATATAAAAAAATGCCGCCATATCCATCGTTGATGAATTTTTACCCAAATTTTTATCCCTGTTTTGCACCCTATTTGTATTCACCCACGTGTCTGTCTTTTAAAATTTTGTTTGATTATGTGAATACCTACTCACCTGACATATTTTCAAGCATATCATCGATACCAGCTTTTAGCGAAAGAAATGGCTACTTTCAACTCTTGTATCTACTTCCTGTAATTACGAGGACGTCCCCCCCCAATTGATTATCAATATTGGTAATGAGTGAACACATATAATGGAGAAATGCCACATTAGCGATGATGGCCTTTTACCCAAATTTTTACAACTGTCTGCCCCCTCCCCTTGTATCCACTGACATGTCCGCCTTTTAGGATTATGTTTGGTTAGGTGAATACACCTACTTACCGGAATTTATTTCACCTATCCCACTGTATCCACTGGGGTGTTTACCCAAATTTTTACCGGTGTCCGCCACCCTCTTCGTATCTACCCACGCGTCCGTCTCTTGAGATTTTGTTTGGTTATGTAAATACCTTATTACCTGACATATTTTCTAGCAGCAACCTGTTGACTTTTACCTAAAAAAATATTCCACTTTGACCCCCTATAACTACCCCCCTTTTTATCTGATAAGACGTTTGTTTTAACGTTAGCTACTTCAACGAACCTTTAAAAACTTCTAAAATTTTCAATTTTTTTATACGTTTGTTTATTTTGTTACATTGAACATCAAACTTTCATTTTATTTAAAAATAGCATAATATTATCACACCAAAAACATTTATGTAAAAGTAAGGTCAAGTTTTTATAATTTTTTTTTAAGTACCGAAGTCTAAAATTAGACCAAGTTGTTTTTTAACTTGGCAAGTTTTTTACTAATCTGCCTGTCATTATAAACCTTCTTTTTATTAATACAAAGTTTTTTTTTATTATTGCGGACAGAGCAGTAAAAAACTTGCCAAGCCAAAAAGAACTTAGTACTTTACGAGGCAGAGATTCTTAGATGGACAGTTGGCTGTTATTTTCCATAAGTATATTTTTAGTATGATTTTTTTTTGTAAGTTCTACAAATGTAGTTTAATCCTGCCTGTATTTTACATTGTAAGAAAATTATGACCTCGGAAACTCAGGTTTAATTAGATTGCAAACTTCTTTTTCTACAATACCTCCTGAATATACGATATTAACCGCCCCTGTTTCATGGTTTTCCAATTAAAAATTTGCAATTTTTAGAAGTATGCCTTTATTCGTATCCTAAAACCTACTAACGTATCAAATTTTAAGTTTTTACTTTTTTGGGAAATGCCCCATAATTACCTGAATCACCTGACATAACTTTTCCAACTTTTTCACAGGTAGTTAATAATACTTATGTGAATTTACATACCAAATCTCATACCTTCATATGGAACGATAACGAAGATATAATAGGGGGTAAAATAGGCTGAAAGATTACGTGCTTTATACACACTGCGTTCGTCAGGCCAGAACTTGACCTGACGAGCTGAATTTAATTCAGTTAACTAAGCAATTTAGCTAGTTATTTGAGTACAAATTAACACGTCAGAATTCAAGTGGTCGCAAATATTAGGACAAATAAACTATGAAAAAGCGTTTCGCTACCATATGTGCTGTCATGATTTATGATAGGCGCATAAATATCCTCGGCATGTCATCTATATTGTGATGGAAATTGAGGCATTTTAATTAAAAATTTAATACTGAAAACGATTATTAAAAGATATTGTACTATAAAAGATTTTGTTTGATAATTATAATTATAACCAACTTCAACTTCTACGTTTGCCATTTATAATATAACTGCATAGATTTTAACCAAAAGCTCTCCACATTTTCTAAATTTCTAGATCAAAATTAAAATAATTTTTGTTTTAAATAATAAAAAATCATTGTTTTTTTTTTGAATAATTTTATCTTGAAAATGATGGTAGACTTGTCACCGAAATGTAGATAAAGAGTTTGATTTTTTGGAATTTTTTTGAGTCTTTTTTTGGGGGGGGTTCTTTATTTTGTTCCTAGCGATCTGTCAGTCTGTAGGTGTTAATAGTTTCTAAATACACTAAGTATCATACCCTAGGACTAATATCACAGCGTTTTTATCCTAGAGAGTATAAAAATATGAATTGTTAATTGTTAGAACATATCTGCAATATTTGTCTGTTTAGGATAGTTTACTGCATACTGTCACATGTGCATTTTAATCTTTTAAAAAACAGTTTTAGGTTATACCTATAATTTTGTTTAGCAAAAGTGACACATTCATGTATTAATTGTGATAGGTCCTATTTCACCTTAATTAAATTTTATAGCATGCACAAATTACTATCTGCGCGCATGAGCGCAAATTGTGAGAAATCGCAAAAATAATGGTTTCATAGTTTAATTCACTAGGTTTTGAAAGTCTATATGAATTTTTATTTCTGGGTTCGACTTTTTAGAATTAAATTATCGATGTACGTATGCACAGTACTTATACTCTAAATTATCGCCAATTCCATAATTTAATATTAATAAATTTAATATGCCCTGCAATAACACTTTTGCCAAATATTTTTTTCATATTAAATTCTAGAGCAAAATTAAAAGCATTTAAAATTTAAATATAAAACTTTTTCGCGAGAAAGTGTCTACGCAAGAAATTTTAAAGGTATATGGAAGCCTAATGCTATGGCCTATTCGATCAAAATGTCCAGCCCACTATGAAAATAACTGTCATGAGTGGTCCCCGCGATTCTGCGCAGTAACAAAATTTTACGAAATTTTATTATGTGTTGCCTACTTACACAATGATAAATTAGTGCGTAGAAAAGCAAAACATTTTACTTTTATCAAAGCCGTAGTACCGTGTTCTGTGCGACGGCGCGGCGCGTATGAAACCATATCCACTGTGTACTGTCGTCGTCTCATCAACCCTTCCATGCGAATTACATGTTTCGTTGTCGTTTGTGCCGTATTAATTTTGATTATTTTGCTTTGTGTTATTTTATTTTGTGGTTGCAGAAGTTTTTTGGATTGATAAAAACCTTCTTATTTTAGTGATAAGTATTTATTAAATTTTAACAATACTTTTGTGTTAATTGTTTGTTACTTATCGTAACAAAATGACTGGAGATTCTATGGTTTTGTCTTGTAAACCCAAAGGTAACATACCTGGCATTAATTTCTTTAGGTAAGTATTTCTTATATTAAAATTAGGTTCTTCTTATGAGACGCAACGTTAAGAAACCGAATAAATAATAATACATCAATACTAAATTATGTAAAATGAAAGTTTTATAGGCAATAGCAGTGGGAAAATTAGGGTAATCTTAACTGTCTGTCCTGTCACAATGTTTGTGTTCTTTTGTGGATCATTAAAAAGAAATTGGGTTTACACTTAGGTACTCATATTTCATTTAATCACTAAGTCCATCTTTTTAAAGGATTAAAATTAGCAGTTACAATCATCATTTACAAAGTTCCTTTTTGCTTCTTTTGTATCTGGTTATAAAGAAATTAGATTTTTGTTTTTTAAACTTAAATTATCATTTTTTATATACTGTGGGCACATTATATTTTACAGATACTGTTACAATGGATACCTACCAAAGGTTACTAAACATTTTTAACCGCTGTTATCCTCTCTAAAAATCTTTGTTATTAGTGAAAACTATATGCCTACAAAGCAGTAATAAAAAATTTCACTTTTTAATGGACAACCAAAATCTTAGGATCTTTTACTGGATTTGATGCAGATATATATTAGCTGCCTAAGGTGACACTATTTTATTGTATTTTTATACAAATAATAAATTTTTAAAATATTGTATGCTCCCAAAACACAAACAACCAGTTTAAATTATGGTAGGTTCTTACTTTTCTTGACCCTTGCTAGTTTCGATGATTTTTTTGCTTAAAGAGGCGCTGATTACAAATCTAAAGTAAGTTTTTTTCGACAACGATTTATTTTTTAGATATCGATCTTTAAATATAATAACTAGATTAAACCCATTAATACTATTTTGCCCTTTCTTTATCACAAAATTGGTGAAACTATCATACAATGTTTGAAATTTATTTCAAAAAATCGTGTTGTCATTTATTTTTAAAGTGAAAAAAAAAATGTGCTTAAAAACTAACATAAATAATGCTTTACTTGACAGCAAAATACAATGGTTAGGAATATAAAGATCTTTTATTTTGCAAAATAGTTTTTTTTTTTTCGTGTATAAAGTAAGTAATCAGGTAAAAGATGTTTATTTAATAACGTTTATTTTTATGGTGATTTCATTGTTTTAAAAATAAAGGCTTTTCGCGTTTTTCGGGAAAACATTACTTTTAATTATTGATAGCGGCTTTAAAACACATTGCTGTAATTTTTTAAAACTATAAAGGGAAAATGTTTATACATTTTTAAGGCTTTAGTGCAACGGATTTAATTATGTAGAATTTTTTTAATAAGAATAAGGGATTAAAGTACCAGCAATATTTGATAACTCTATCAGCAGTAATAATATGGTTCATATCTGACGGCGCGGCGAGGCATTCTCCGGGTTACAGCGGAATGCCGAAAAATGTTTTGCTTACGCTTAGATTTTTGTACTAAAAAACAAAAAGGGTAATGTACAAAAAGGTAAAAAAAGAATTTTGTTGTTGTTGTCAAACCAACAGAGTGTTTTTAATTTAAGCATTATACCAAAATGCAAACAAAATTTCTTTTTTGTGCGTAATTGAAAAATTTTGCTTTTTAGGAAACAAAATTATAAAAACTATGTAAAGAAAAAAAAATATCCGGATGTTGATAAACGAAAATTTAAACCAAAGTCTCACATAATTATTGAAAAAAGGTTATTATTCTTTGTATTAAATCAGAATGAGAACTTACCCAAAGCCAAACAAAAATATTTTTATTCAATTACCTGGAGATTTCCGGCTTAATCTCTGCTCTCCCATATTCTCTTATCTGCTTTACTAATAAGCGTCCATATTTTCCAGTCACGCTTTGCTTAGATCCCGGCTGTGACAAGAGATTTTGGAAAATACGCTAAAATCATCGTTTTCAAAAGCTTTTGCTTTTGCATTGGGAATTGACGGATTAGGTGGCATTACATATTTTTGGGACCATTGACTTTATAGTACAAAGGAGCTTTAAGTTTTTTTTACTTACTGTTTTTTTATGTAGCAATTAAAAAAAAGCATATTGACAAGCAAGTATATGCAAAAATATACCAAATATAGTACTTATGGAATCACGAGCTTTCTTTTAAATATTGTGTTATGGAAAAATAGCATTGTTATCTTAATATTATGATTCTTAAACATAGTAAAGAAAAAATCATAATGGAATTGGGATTTACAAACCTTCAACATATGTTAAGAGAAGAAGGTGAGTGTTGGGTCAGGTTACTTATAATCAAGGTAAGGTTACGTCACCGTCATGTACAAGAAGGGTTAAAATCTCATGTTTATCACGATTACCCATAGAAAGTAAATAAAATATTTTAAAATAATTTTTAAAGAAAAGTTATAAATTAATAAATATACCAAAAGTGTGGGAATTCCCTATGTAGGGTGGGTAGACTTATATTATCTTGGATGCTATAAATATGGTAAATATCCATTAGTTCAAAATCTATGTTCTTTTAGTAAAGTGTCGCATAAGGCAGATGCCCCACTTAAGTGTAGTATCGTGTTCGGTTGTATAATGTGCACAAGTTTTAAAGTAACAGTAAAAATTGCCCCGAGAAGTAAAGCCCGTGTATACTTCGTCACAATGTGTCCAGGGGTATCCCATATGTCAAATTTTGACCGCTTAAAGGTTTTTTTTTAATTTTTATTTTAATTTTAAGTGGTCAATAGGAATAAAAAAATTAATGCTAAATAATTTAGAACAAATAAAATGGTTAACGCTTAATTTAATCGCGTTTGAAAATTTTAAAATCCTAATAATGCATTTATTTAAATAGTCATCAGTAAAAATACTTTGTCTATAAGAAATAATGTTTTTCAAAAAAAAATTGACAAAGTTAATTTTTATTTAGTTAAACAATTTTTGCATCTTTGGTTTCGTTTTTTTTTTCATAGCTGCCAAAATCTACACTCACGTAGCTGTTAACCTCAGAATGATCACAGGATTTTAAAAATGTAAAACTGTATGGAGTGCTTCATTTTAAAATCAAACGTTAAGGCCGTTTTCGGTAAAACGGAAGCCATTGGAAGTAACGTGACTTCCTAAAAATATTTAATTTGACTTTATACGATATCCTTAAGTTTAACTATTCTATTTAAAAAAGTGCAAAAAAAAAGAATGAGCCACTATTCTGGGATCACCAGGTATATATTTATTTATAAAGTTTTTTTTTATTTCACCAAACATTTTTAAGCCTTTAATAGAGTTTTTAATTATTTTCTTTTTATGACATTAAAATTTTATCTCTCTTTATAAGTATACGAAGTTGACTTTATAGTATACGAAATATTTAAAAAAGTTACTACCAATACATGGCAGGTTATTTTTAATGAGTTTTGTTACGCCTGTTTATTCCTTAAATGCTTTAAAATTTTTACTTTACGAAAAATCAAGGCAACGTTTTAGCAAATGTCTTTTACCTGTCGAAGCCCGTGGGACCTTATAACCAGTAGCTAGGATAGGCCACAATATCCTGCAAATCCGTTGCGTCATCACCGCGGGGAACACAGTCAGTAACAAGCTTGGTGCCCGATGAGATTCCGCAGCGAAAGAGATTTCAGGTGTCTGGACGTCTGGTAAAAAGGTCTGACAGCGTGTGGTTCATGGTATGGTAAGTTATGAATGCAAATAGTAAGTGCGTCTCATATGTAAATACAAAAGAAAATAGTTTAAATTTTATTTAAAATATAAAATACATAAATTTATTAATTTATTTCATATTTTAAAATATTTGCAAGTTTATCTTTAATTTATTAAAGATATAGTGACAAAAAAATAATTTTAATAGTGACACGCTATTACAGTCAGAAAGACCTTTATTTAAACAACACAACACAACAAAATCCTCTTAGCTACCTCTTTAACCAATTTCTAGTTGTAGCTAATTATATGGATATTAAGTATATAAGCATACAGTAAGAAATTATTTATAAGTCATCCTTAGCTTTTACTTATGTACCTAATAATATGGTGACCATACCACTAAAGATTATGTAACTATAGAACACAGTGGCACCAACCACCATAATCCTTACTTTTTAGAAACTTTAGTTATCAAAGCACTAACCTGATCAGCAATAGTCAAGTTAAACTCCAAAGACCCTTATAAAATTTATTTTTGTAACACCGTGCTATTGTGTCAACTTTTTTTTAACAGAACTTTATTAAGCCGCGCTTATTAGCATTGGGTTTTAAATAATGCTTTTCTATAAACGTCAGTAAATCTGTCATTACTTGACTTTGTAGGCGAACGCCAAGTTTTATTTTTCCTTCGGCAGAGCTTTACTTTTCAGTTTCCCTTCAGCGGAAGAAAAAGTGTTATAATAGCAATATAAATACAAACAAACAACAAAACAACCGTAAACAACTCAATGTTAAATTTATTAAACTAAAAACAAAACTTAAATTTGTATTTATTACTTACTTAAATTTTAAATGTACTTACTCAATAATTGGAGACCCAATTTTTAAAAAATAATTATTGTTGGCAATGTCCTCTGACAGCTTTATGTTACATTACTATGCAACTATTCACCAACACCGGTCTAAGCCACCTTGCAAACCCACTTATCCTTAATTATTACTATTAATGAATGATACTTTTGTATTAATTTGTCCATGTTTGAAGAAAAATAAATTAATTACCGAGCGCGCCATCAAAAGGATCACTTTTCCTCCATATAAAAAAATGTAATATTTCTTGAACCATGGTAATATTTAAATGATATCATAGTGTTCCACATGCTGTGTGTTTCGGAAGTCCCGGAGCGGCAATAAGAAAAGTGCAAAACCTATTACATAGTAATTTTATGGTATGTCTGATTTGATAAGAATATGTGCAATGTTGCCAAATAAATACTTTTTGAGATAAAATAGACAACTTCATTGTTTTAAATGCATAACCCTGTTTCTTGTCATTAAAATAAATTGGGCGCCCCCTTTTTAATAAATCCTTCAAATTGCAAAAGTTAATTTAATAAAGTTTCTGAAATATGACGACTAAAATTTTTATTTAAAATTCCCAAAACTGATTTGTATTTCGGAAATCAAAAAACAGAAATACGTAAAAATAACTATATAGTAGTTTTAGGGTACGCCCGATTTAATGAGAATTTGTGCAATGTGGCCAAGTCTTTAATTTTTGAGATAAATGGCAATATTATTTTTTTAAATACAAATCCAGTTTACTTTTAATGCAATAAACTCGTAGCGTCGCAATTACCTAATCCTTTAAATTTTAAAACTTCATTTTATGTAGCGTTTCGTCTTTATAAAAAAAATTAAGCGATTGCTATACATAAATCCAATTTTTTAAATATTCCCAAAAGAAAAAGTCTAAAGGTGTCAAGTCGGGGGATGAGGCTGGCCACTTTAATCTTTTGCTTCGTTCAATTCACCTGTTTGGAAATGGTCCGTTTAAAAATATACGTACCCATCTTGCTGGAACCATATTTTTTTAATTCCCGTAATATAGATAAAAACCTGATCTTTCTATAAATATAAATATTTTTGGCCATTTAGGCTGCCCTCAATGAAAGAAGAACCAATTTTATGGGTTCTCAAATTTTGGAATTGGTCATATTTTGGAAATTACATTAAATAAAGCTCCGACATTTAAAGGTTTTAGTATTATCAGTGCGCTGGACTTACTGCAATAAAAATAAACGGAGCTTTGTATTGAAAAATAATACTGATTGTAAAACTGTTTGACCATAAATTTCAACCCACGGCCAGCTAAAGAATCAGAAACAATTGAATCCCCCACCCAACTACACGCTGTACTTGCCATTAAATAGAAATGCACATACAATGTAATTTACAGTCACACGGTTTCTCAACTCTTAAGCAGAAAAAGTCACATGACAGCCTTTGCTATAGCCTGGGATAAAAAGGTATTGGGTGGTGAGCATTTCGGTGAGCACAAGGCAGGCTTTGATTGGCGGTGGGAAGAATGATAGGGTCAGGGAAAGGTAGATAAATGTTTAAACGATGTCAAGCTTAAATCTAGTGATGATCCTGTTCGACTACAGTATTCAATACTTTGGTGAGGCAGTTCATCAATAATCAGTCCGATGAATTTTTCTTATCGGGTTTCCTGCTCATTGATACTTTTGATTAGCATGTTAAGAACTACCAATATGCAAATTTTCAGAAAAATTCGCCGAAACCCAATTTCCATAAAGATTGCGCGTAACCTTTAAATTGCTTTAAAAAAAATACATTTAAATGATTAAAAATTAGGATTTCTAAGTATTTATATGGTTATTCAGATTACACAAAACATTTTTAACTTCTCCTACTCATGAAAACATATCTTAGTCCTACTACAATTCCTAATTTAAAAAGCTAAATTTTTGCAAGACGTTTAATAATTTGGAAGGATTAACAAATTTGTATATTTCTTTAAACTTAAGGAGTATTTAAAATTTAAAGAAACGTTGTAGCAAATAATATCTTTTACCTGTTGAATCCCACGGGATCCCATGACCATTGGCTAGGATAGGCCGCAACATGCCTGCAAATCCGTTGCGTCATCACCGCGGGGAACACAGTCAGTAACAAGCTCGGTGCCTGGTGGGATCCTGCGGCGCACGAGATTTCAGGTGTCGGCCGACGTGTCTGGATGCCTGGTTAACGGACCTGACAGCGTGTGGATCAGGGGAACGTGGGTCTTAAATTCAATGCTTTGCGGATAATTAAAGCTTTTTAATATGTGATCAACCCGAAATGGATTATTCTTTACATAGAATTATTGTAAAAAAGATTTATGCCCAAACGAATTATATACGAATTTATTCAAGCATACAAGTCACAATTTAACTTTTAACAACTTGCTTATTGATTGTACAATAATACCTTGGTAATGAAATACAGGATCTTGCCTTAAACTGACATTAGGATCAATAAATAAGTCATTACTAAAACCGTTCTGTGGCAAATTAAATAATGTTTTCTTATTAAAAAAATCAGCATACGTACTTTTCCTATGAAAACAAGTTCTACCGACAGACGAATGATGCTCCTATAGGATCATCACTCTCACCGGTCATAGCAAACATTTACATAAAATATTCCGAAACGGAGGCTCGAAGAAGATCCAAAGCAAAATCGTATTTTTGAAAACGCTACGTGAACGATATTCTTATCATAGGGCTACACGGAATATCCAGCTTAGTGCGCTTTTTGGAAGAACTAAAGGGCATTTATTAACGCATACAACTTACTCTAGAAGTCAAGGTCAATAAAAAGCTACTTTTTCTTGGTCCGTTAATTAAGCGAAAAGACAATTTAATCATCGGCTACGCGGTCTACAAGAAGCCCACATACACGAACAGATACTTAAATACCGAATCTTACCATCAATCGTTACAGTTACAGGCGGTTGCCAATACCCTGACTTTCAGACCCATCCGTCTAACCAAACCAACAAACCACCATGTGACAGCCCTATTGACTCCTATGAACTTGCAGATCGCCTGATACAAAAAAACCCAAAAAACCCAAAAAATCACAAATTCTAATCTGGCAAGTCGTCCACCGTTGTCAAGTTAGAAACTAAAACAAAAAATTAAACTAAATTTTAAGAAAATTTTGATCTAAAACTTAGGAAATTCTGATAGCTTTTTTACTTTGTAATAACTTTTTGTCATAAATTATACTAGGTTATTTGACTGGTGTTTGTATAGTATTCAAAAAGACCAGAAAGGTGGGTGGTATGGTGTGTTAATTGATTTTAAGTTTACTTAAATTTACTTCAGCATCAAGCATAGGTAACCATGTATTATTGGAATTAACAGATATTCATGCTACATATCTGTCTTTATTTAATAAAATAAATGCACTTTTCTTTATTTTACTTTTCTTTGAACAAGTTTCCTTTGCTAAAATGCTAGAAGCATTCCAGTTTATTATGTGGTTATTATCAAATGCGTGTTGACAGATTTTTGATTTGTGGAATTCTGTGTTTCTAATATATGTTTTATGTTCTTTTATGCGTTTGGCCAATGGTCTGGAAGTTTTACCTATATAAAATTTATTACATTTACAAGGAATCTTATAAATAACATTTTTTGTGTTTTCGTTTATATTGTATGGTTTTATTTTTGTTACTTGGGGTCTAATGGTGTTTTGTGTTTTAAAGATAGTGCAAGTATTAAATTTATTACATATTCGTTGAATTTTAGTTTATTTTATAAGCCAGGAATATATGGTAAAAATAGATGTGTAATAGGCCTATTTTGATCTTGTCTTAAATTTGGTTGTTTAAATTTTAAAAAGCATTTGTTTAAAAAATTAAGAGAATAATAATTTTGAACTAAAATATCTTTTAAAAATTCTTTTTTATTTTCTTTGTTTTGATCAGAACAAATTATTTTAATTCTATCGAAAAGACTTTTTACAAGTCCTTTTTTACCATTATTGAGTGATTTGAGTTAAAATTTAAGTATCTGTTTGTGTGTGTAGGTTTTCTGAAAATTTTAGTTACAAAACTATTATATCTCTCTTGTATATTGTTGTGTGTTAAAAATTATTTAGACAATTTTCGTCATGTTGATAAATAGAAAAAATGTCATCTCTTCACCAAACTGAAGGTATATAATGATAATTTTGAACAAAATTGAATTCAAAATTTTCTATAAAAATATTAATTAATAATGGTGATAAAGGTAAACCCATGGCCATGCCAGAAGTTTGCTTATAAAAGTCAGTGTTATATTGGAAATATGTTGTTTTTACGCAAAAAGTTAATAATTCAAGAATAGAGTTTAGGTTTAGTTTGGTTCTTTCGCCAAGTTGCACATCATTTTCTATTTTATTTCTAACAATATTTAATGTTTTATGGACAGGAACATTTGTAAATAAACTTACAACATCAAAACTTACCAAGGTGTTATTTGGGTCTATGTCAATGTGTTTTAATTTTTCTAGAAAATGTTAAGAATTTTTAATGTATGAGTCAGTATTGTTTACTAAAGGATCCAAAATAGTAAGTTAAAATTTTGCTAATGGATGTGTTTATGCAACTAAATATTAATTAATTAATTAACAACCCATACCACCCACCATGACAAAACGTCATTAAAAAGTAAAAAAGCTATCAGAGTTTTTAGATCAAAAATTACTTAAAATTTAGTTTAATTTTTTGTTTTAGTCTCTATCTTGTCAACGGTCACCGACTTGCCACCGAAACGTAGATTAGTATTTGTGATTTTTTGGGTTTTTGAGGGGTATTCTTCTTTTTTTGTTGCAGGCGATCTGCAAGTTCATAGGGGTCAATAGGGCTGGACAGGGTAGGCTCGTATACTCCGGGACCCGGACCGAAGGGGTCCCATTTTTCAAAAAGTAGTAAGGCGAGTATCCCAAATAAAACAAACTGAAACAAGAATCCGCCACAAAACTATAGAACATATTTATAACAGATGTAATTTAAAGCAGTTTAAAGAAGCATACTATATATTCTACGTGACATAGAAAATACAACACCCAGAATTATTTATTGAATTTTCATAAAAACTTTTAAACATATTTGCTATCGTGAAAGTATATGCTGATGAAATTTTTAAATCATTCCGAGCCGTACTTTTTATGTAAACGCTTTTTATTTTCATTTTAGAATCCGAACAATATGAATATGTTTACTTAATATTTAGTGATTTTTCTGTGTTGGATTTGTCTGGTTCAATTTTTATTATTGTTGTTTCATTGCATTATTACGCCTAGACTTTGCAGACGAGATAATTTCAGTCAAATTTACAAGTTTGGGAGAGGTCGGAAAATTGGGTTACGTAAAGCCGGATTTTCTTTTAAAGAAATCGGTAATTAAGTAAATCGAAACGAAGCTACTTTAATGTTGTCGAGCGTCGTTCCAAGAAGGCCGAAATCGACGGTGTTGGACACCAAACACAGACTACACGGCGACAGGATCGTTATTTGAGGCAACTAGCACTTAGAGATCGATTTTCAACAAGAAGGGCAGTTGCAAGGCAGTAGTTTAATGCTGTTTGAAGGGTAATAACAATGAGGACAGTTTATCGCCGAATGAGGTATTTTTGTCCTTTTTTATACCAAAGATGGGACTTGTACTACCTCCGACCCCACAGCATCGTCGGCAACGATTGGTATGATGTAGGAAAAGACTTGATTGGAATATGAAATGGAATTTAGTCGTGTTCAGTGATAAGTCCAAATTTTGTTTGTCACACATGATGGCAGTGCAAAAGTAAGAAGAAGATGTCATGAAAAACAGGACGTGCCATAGCTTACGGCAGCGGGTTACGGTTAGTGTTCATTCGAGGTAGCATGACTGCTCAGAGCTATATTCACAAGTTTTACATATGCTTCTTTTTTTGGCAACATTGCAAGATCCACTGTTTCAGCAGGACAATGCACGACCTTATGTCGCACGTGTGGGTTTAGACTTTTTGAAAGCGTCCGGTGTAAATCTGCTTTAGTGGCCTCCTTGATCTCCAGACCTTTTTCCCATCGAACATGTAAGTGATTTAAAGGGAAGAAGGTTGCAAAATTTACCGCATCCTTCACAAACATTAAAGGCTCTACGCAATCAAATTCAGATGGCCTGTGATACAATACACCAAGAAGACATCAATCACCTAATCCAATCAATGCAGCGACAACTTAATGAATGTGTAGGAAACAAAACCACTTCGACTCAATATTAACATTAAGGTAGGATATCTCAGCTATTTTGTAAAATTTAGAGTTTTAATTTTATTCACTTACTATTTACCAGTGGACCTAAAAATTGTAGAAATACGCTTAAAAGCACTCCCACTTGGTGTTGCATTTTCTATGTCACTTAATATACATTATTGACAACTTATAAGCCACAAACAATAGTATATAAAATACTAGACAATTCAAAAGAAAAAGTGCCTTTAGGAATCCAAGGAGTTAACAGCATCTCTTATAGGGACTGCGACATCGGTCAAGAATTTAAGTATTTTTGATTATTTATCTATATATTTTCAGGCTCTTAAACTTGATTTACTAGGTGGTAAGTCTTAGGTTACAGTAGACAATTACTTACCTGCGAAAAATTCTCCAATAAGAGACGATTTCGCCACGTTTTGGTAGGTACTTTTGGTTGGTCAGAAATGTACCAACCGATTTCGGGACGAAAAACGATGACGTCACAAGAACTTTGGTATCTATTTTGGTCTGTCAATACCATACCAAGCTTAAAGCACGGTTAGTTGATTTTGGTAGCTTGCTATCTTTGTTTAACTTGGAAGCTGATTGGCTAGCTATTTTGCTTATTTGTTTATTTATTTTTTGTTATTAATTTGTTAAAATGAGTTCCGATAAAAGTTATAGAAACGGTGTGACGTTCCTAATTAATAATCTTACATTGACGTTCTTTGAGAACGATGAAATCTGCTGATTGTTGTTAAGAGGTTAGTAATGATTAAAAGTTAAAGAAATTTTGTTTTCACACTTTGTTCAGCCGCTGTAGCTGTCAGCTGACAAATGACAACCCAGGCAAATTCGGCTTAAATTGGTAAGGTACGTTATTCTCACGACGTCAGAAGATACCGAATGGTTAACCAGTTATGTACCAACCAAAACGTGGCGAAATCGTCCAAGGTTTTTATAAAAAAACATTTTGTATCTTTATCGATTTTTAACAGATCTTCTATTGACGGTATGGCGATTAAATTATAATTAAATCAAACATTTTTTTAAACGCCAGAAAATCTACTTTTTGGGGGTTTTTCATATAATTTAGTGTCGTCTGACCAAAGTTAAATAAATTAGCAGCAAACCATCAAACAGTAAATTTTATAATTTTAATTTTTATGACTATAAATAGTCGCTGATGTACATATATGAGTTAAAGTTTGCTTTTTAGAGATACTAATATAAATTTTTCTTTTATTAAAAAAAGTTTTATTTAATGCTCTTTTATGGCCATTCATTTTTTACTAGAAGTGCTGGCTTTTGTCTTTCATCTGTGTGTAACATTTCTTCTTTTAAGCAATTAACGTGGTAAATCTAAAAATATTGCATAAATATTGTGGATTTTGATATAGAGTATTTAGGCTATAAACCGCTTTTTACATACAACTATTAACATTTTTTATTAGGAAATGTGTTGCAATGACAAATAGAAGGATAGTAATTTTTCAACTTTAGCATGGTTAACCATTAACTAGAGGTCCTAACCATACTTTTTAAATTTCTGTTTAAAATTTGTTATCATTCAATTCACTTTCAATAATTTAGTGTTCTTTTTAAACAAAAAGATCGATCATATATCTCAAGGGGATTTCTATTTCTGACAGTTTGTATAAAGAAAATCTAAGTTTTGAGACTCGATTGAACTTTTAGTTATGCTTGAAAAATTCCGGTGATTTAATGGTAAAATTTTCCAATGCGAAATAAGGAAACAGAATGGAAAAGAATGGGCGGATATTCAATTTAACTTTTATTGCCTGCTTACAAGTTTACCTGGAATAAAGATTTTGGTGGGTTTATTTTCGTTTTTAGCGTTTCCTTAAGACCACTGCTAATTTTATTAAAATCCTATTTTCTGCTTTGCGTATTTTTTATTTAATGATTTTATTAGCTAATTCCAAAATTTTCCAGCTTATAATAAATTTGTCTAAAGCAACTTTAACATATTATCACTCTCTTGTGGTAGGTGGATATATTGGTAAAGAAAAAGTTAAAGAAAGGTTTACGATGTTAATGTAAATTTTAAACTTTGTTTTGCAAACAAATCTCGACAACCATATATAAGTTAATTATTTAAATAATTTATTTCTTTTCCTCGCTATAGAAACTTGCAAAATAAAATTACTAAATTATCTCAGATACAGTTGTACTTAGGCAAAATGGGTGACTTCTTTTGTATTGCTGCTTATCTTAATTTAAAAAAAAATATATTTTTTTAACTGTCACATGTTCCTGGTTAGGTTCACTTAGAACGTAAGTTAAATGTTAAAATCGCATGTGCTTTAAATTGTTTCTTTTACATTCTTATATTGTATTTTAAATAAATAAAATGATAATATAACAAAAAACACATAATATTAAACGGCAACAATAATATTAAATAAAAGGAATAATCTTGGTTTTACACCTGTAATATAATTACCTGTACTATTGTTAGTACCTAAAACATTGTATTAATGTTGGATAAATAAAAAAGTTGACAATAAAGGTCTTACATATAATTACTGTTATAAATATAATAAAGCAAAAGCTGATACATGGTGTCAGGTGTAAACATATAATAATTTAAAAAAAAAAAAAATATGAGCAGCAGTAGGTTTTTAAGCCGCCAGGTGCTTAACAAAAATAGCAGCCAGAATTTTAACAGATGTATGCAAGT
>JAHBCN010011361.1:0-7500 GCA_019359885.1 Listronotus oregonensis | reverse complement strand
GGCTTCGTGAATGATCTTCAGGAAAAAAAGTATTTTTTTTTGACACGCTATTTTTTACAAAGAATAAACTTAATATTTCTTACTTTATCATATTTAGGCAGGCAGGTATAGTTTTTATTAAAAAAAGTATTTGATAAATTCCAAATTTTCCCAAAATTTTTTAGCATTTAGGGGAGCGGCGGTAGGGTTTAAAACTTTTTTATATATATTTTTTTAATTTATTATTTTAAATGTATAACATCTCAAGAATATTGTGTTTAATTATGAGGTCAATCAGAGCAAAATTGACGGATTTATGATAGTTTCAATGACCGTTGCTCCAACTTACTTCCGTGAGCGTATAAAACTTTAAATCAATTTTCTCAAACATGTAATTTTTAAAGCGATTTCGAAAAAAACTACTAAACCGATCGAAAAGCTATTTTTCAATAGCTACAAGTTTGCAAACTTTCCTTCTTAATCTAAATAAAATAATAAAAATCTAATTTTAAATAATCCGTAAATTTCCAAAAATAATCGCCTTAATAAATTTAAATAATTCTTAAAATTCCATTTCCGATCTAAAAACAACGAAACAAAGAAGATCGCCCGTCGCTATACAATGCTAGCACATCGACATGCTTCCTGAGCTTGTTATTACGTAGCGAGTTGACGCATCCAAGTTTATTATTACCCGCCATACTTGGTTAAAGCTTTTACAATATTATTTAGGTGATTACTCAAATATGATAATATGCTATAATTTTAATAATAAAATGCCTTATTTACCTTGTAATTTTTTGAAATAAAGAATTTGTTGCTCCATGTGAAATATGTTACGTAATTAAAGGTAATGGACAAAAATAATCAAAACCTAACATTTTTTCTTACTAAGAATACCCGTAAGTGTCTGAAAAGAAAGTCATGGTACTTTATTCAACAGAAACATCTCCATTTTTAACTATTAAAAACTAGATGAACTTACTTTAATTATGCACTTATAAATAATTAAATTTTTTAATAACTAAAACCCTAATATATCATTAAATTAATACAAGTAAGAATTTAGTATTTTAAAATTAAAGAGATCAATAGTAGGTTTTTCCGAGAATCGCATTTGAAATATTAAATACAAAAAGAATAGTTGTTTTCAATTGGATTTTAAGTAAAGTTCGGAATAACGATTGCTGGTGTTTTAATGATAAAAGTCTGGAACGTATATAATAAGAAAACAAAAGAAAAAGTCTAGACGTATATTCAATTTAACTTTTATTGCCCGGTAACAAGTTTACCTGGATTGAAATTTTTGCTGATATGTTTACATTTTTATATTTTCCCGGAAAATATTTTCAGTCGTTGAGAATTAAATTTAAAAAAATATTTTTTACTTGTTGACCATGCAGCAGTATTACTAGCTAACTTAAAGAAAACATTTAATTGTATGTTTAGTTAATTATTTAGAAATTTAAGAAATACTTAGTGTTCGAAGAAGATTATAAACATATCAACATTTGCAATATCTTTTGGAAGGATAAATAGCTGTTAATAGATTATAATATTCAAATCAATACTTTATTGTTTTATTTTAAAAATTACAAAAACAAAGTACAGATTAGTAAAATTACACTTACCTACTATATACGAGCTTCTATTCAAATTTGTTGACGCAAATTTTGAATGAGAGCAAACTTGTGAATGTGATAAAGGGTACGATTGTTTTTTTTTTTTTTTAAAATACCATCGTTATGGGTACATTTTGCCAGGTAGTCATTTTGCAAATTAAATTTACTTTTTTGTGTTTTTTTATGATATATATATATATATATATATATATATATATATATATATATATATATATATATATATATATATATATATATATATATATATATATATATATATATATATATATATATATATATATATATATATATATATATATATATATATATATAAATTATATATATTTTTCCAAAGGGTTCCCCCATTTTTTCTATTTTTTTTAATTTTTTAAGAAAAAATGTTTTGCGTTTCTTTTTCGACCCTTTTAAAATCCCAATTTTGGCTATATTGTTTTTAAAAATTCCGGGGGGGTTTTAAAAAGACCTCATTTTGGAATTTTGTTGGTGGCTTGGAAATAAAAAAAACTTTATTTTTAAAAAGATTTAAAAAATATTTTAATTTTGGTTAGTTATTTTAATTAAAAATTTATTAAAGGGTTTTTTTTAAATATATAAAAAATAAAAATGAACCTGGCCACCCTGATTTTTATCTAAATTCGACGGCCAAATTTTTTAAAACCGTTTTTGAATTTTTTTATCCCAGAAGGAAATTTTATTGGCTTTGAGCTACTTGTGGCTAATTTTTTAAACGTTGCTAGGGCTACGTTATACAGCGTATTAAATAAACATGTCACATTTTTGACGAAAATCAAAGTTCTCCCATTTTTAAAAAAAAATTGAAAAATTTTTTCATTTTCATAAGGGGGTTTTAACTGAACCATTACCTCGAGACATTTTCGCTTTTTTATTTAAAGTTGGTTATTAAAGAAATTAAAGGGTTATTCAAAAGTAGTACATTTTTCCCCAATTTTTTTTCATATAAAAAGATACTTTTATTTAAACAGTCGGAAAACCATAAAATAAAGATTTTGGGTCCAATAAAAAAAAAATAATAAATACAGTTAAATAAACGAATGCATTATACAGGTTTTTTAAAAAATTTAAAGGGGGCATGGGCATGTGCAAATTTTATAAGTTCCTGAGTCCCAAATCTATAAAATTGAAAAATATTTTGTTTTTACCAAAGGTGAATTAACTGAATCATAACCTCGGGACTTTTCGCAATTTTGATTAAAAGTTGGTTTTAAAAAAATTACAGGGGTTATTAAATGTAGTCATTTTTACCATTTTTCTAATTACATTAAAGTAATTTTATTTAAAACCAAGACAAAAACCTTAAAATAAGCACCAATATACCTGGTTAAGATAATTTAAATAAAGGCAATTAAAAAATTATACAGGATGTTTAAAAATTAATTGGAAAAAAATGGGGGCTGCTAATGTTAAGAGTTCTTATGTCCAATTTTTTTAAATGTTTTTTTTTAATTTTTTTAAATTTTTACTATTTCCCCTTAAAAAAAAATAAATACAGAGGGTTATACAAAAGTACTGCATTTTTGCCAAGTTTTCATTTAAATTGAGGTAATATCACCTGGAAGTTTTAAAATCATTAAAAAGAAACCATTACCCTAATAAAGATAACGACAATAAATGGATTAGAAAACCTGGGCAGCTACAAATTTTGTAAGAATACCTGGGTCGCAAATCTATGAAATTAAAAAACATTTTTATTTTCCTTTAAACCCCTCGGGGAAAAATTTATGCAATTTTTTTTTAAGTTGGTTATTAAAGAAATTATTGGGGTTTTAAAAAATTTTATTTTTTTTGGGGAATTCCTTTTAAAAATAAACTTTTTATAAGTTATTTGAAAAAAAAAATTTTTTTTATTTAATTTATTTTTTTAAAAATAAGTTGGAATTTTTTTAAACATAAAATTAAGAAATACAATAACAATTAAAAACTTCTAAATAAACAACTAAGGAAAAGGTAAAAAAAAATTTTTTAAAAATACATTATTGAAAATAATTATTAACAAAAAAATTAATTATTAAATAAAAAAAATTTTTAAATTAAAAAAAAAATAATATTTTATTGGCCCCCCCCGGGGATCGAAGAACACAAAATCTTCTTGGCAAAGCTTTCAACCAGGTGACTAATAAGTTGTTGTGGAATTAACTATTCCTCTAATAAAGCTTGTGATAGAGCTTCGATAGTTGCTGGCGGGGGCCCCCCAACGATACGCCCCCCCCCAACATGTTCAATGGGATTAAGGCCGGGGGACCCGGCGGCCATATCATTTTTGGGGATTGTTGTCAACAAAAAAATTTTGGTTAAGATCATTCCTATGTGGACGAGCATTGTCGTCCACATAAAAAACCCTTTTCCCCCAAAAATTTTTGCAAAAAGGGACAACATTGGGTTAGGCACATGTTTCTGTAACGAACGGCGTTCATGGTTTTTGTGGTAAAATAAACTCAGTTTCCATTAACCTTATTCCACCCCACACAGTTATTCCTCCACCAAAAGCAACCCGTGATTCCATCATTTCTTTTCTATACCACTCCCCAATTGTCTCCACACCAATACGACCATCAGGGGGAAACATATTAAAACAGATTCGTCACTGAACATACAGTTTTGCCAGTCTTGTTGGCCCCAATTTTGATGCTGCGGCCCCGTTCTTCGTGCAGCCCGATGATCTCTTAAAGAAAGGGCAAACCGCACTTTCTTGCTCTAAGGTTTGCATCATGAAGGGTCTTCTTAAATTTGATTGAAATTAGGATACCATTGCTGCCCCAACAATTATTTATTTGAGTGGCATTCCTGGAGGGTTCGGCGGGTGTAATGGGGTAAATCTATCGGAATTTATATTTGTTTTTTAGGTCTGCCTCCAATTCATATTGAATATTGCCTGCTTCTCTTGCTAGTAATTTTATTACCAATAACCGACCGTGCTTGTTGTACATTTTTTAATTGCTCTTTTATACACCGTTCTTAAACGCAAAATATTTCTTTTAAACCGTTCTCACTTAATCGACTACGAACCATTTTGAAATTAAATAAATAACAAGGAAATTAAGGATCATTCAATATTGTAAAAAAAAAAACTTTAAATTTTGATAAGTGGAACTACGGAACCCAAAACGTTGAAATACTCTACCTAGGTAACTAGAATACTTATGGGTATTTATTTACTTTTTTTAAAAACCCTCTAACCCGGCACAACAAAATAAAATGCTTTTTTTTTATTAATGTAAAAATGTAATTTTCTTTTAATTAATACTTTACTAGGGGGGGGGAAGTTAACTCCACTAGAATTTATTAATAACCCTATTGAAAGAATGAAGAAGATTACTTTCCATTTTTAAATGGAAAAACGCAGACTTTGTATAACCCTCTGTATTTATTTTTTTAAAGGAAGTAAAAAAATTAAAAAAAATTAAAAACAGTTTAGGGTATCACTCTGTAAAAAAAAATTTGGACATAAGAACTCTTAACATTAGCAGCTCTCCATTTTGTCCAATTAATTTTTTTAAAAATCCTGTATAATTTTTTAATTCCTTTATTTAAATTTCTTAACCAGGTATATTGGTGCTTATTTTAAGGTTTTTGTCTTGGTTTTAAATAAAATTACTTAATGTAATTAGAAAAATTTAAAAAAAGCACTACATTTAATAACCCCCTGAAATTTTTTTTTAAAACCAACTTTTAATCAAAATTGCGAAAACGTCCCGAGGTTATGATTCAGTTAATTCACCTATGTGGTAAAAAAAAAATATTTTTAAATTTATAGATTTGGGACTCAGGAATTCTTAAAAAAATTTGCACATCCCAGTGCCCTTTTAATTTTTAAAAACCGATAATCTTCGTCTATTTAACTGCATTAATTTTTTTATTTTATTGGACCCAAAAGTCTTTATTTTAATGGTTTTCCACGTTTTAAGTAAAAGTATCTTAATTTATATAAAAAAATTGGAAAAATGTACTACTTTTGAATAGCCCCTGAATTTCTTTAATAACCAATTTTAAAAAAAAAAATGCGAAAATGTCTGAGGTAATTTAGTTAATACACCCATGTGATGAAAATGAAATATTCTTCAATTTTGTAAAACTGGGAGAACTTTGATTTTCGTCAAAAATGTGACATGTTTATTTAATACGCTGTATAACGTAGCCCTAGCAACGTTTAAAAAATTAGCCACAAGTAGCTCAAAGCCAATAAAATTTCCTTCAAGGGAAAAAAAAATTCAAAAATCGGTTAAAAATTAAAAAAAGTTATGGGCCGTCAAATTTTAGATAAAAAATCAGGGTGGCCAGGTTCATTTGTTGACCGGTTTAGAATAATTTATAATAATAATAATAATTAATATTATTTAAAAAAAAGCTCTTTTCAAATATGCCAACGTGTCATCATCGTTACATTTGAAAAAAATTAGTTATGTCTAGAAATAAAACTTTGAAAATCTTTTTACATTTCTGAAAATGACATAAAATATGAAAAATAATTAAAACTATTTTCCACGCCTTCTGGACTCAAAATTGGTTGTTTTAACAACGTCATGGCACTCTAGATTGGATTTAAAAAAATAAAATATTTTTAAAGGAAAATGTCAAAAGTTGACATATGAAGTGTCATTGTATTTAGAATGTCATTATCTATCGAATAGGTGAAAAAAATACAGGGTGTTCCATTTAAAATTCAAAAGTGGAGGTCATTTCCAGTAAAACCGGAAACCGTCAGAAACAATTCAATACGTCATTAAATTCATTTTTCGGTCGTATATAGACATACCAAATTTCATTTTCCCATCTTAAAAAATAAAAAAGTTATAGGGGGAACCACCTTTGAAAATATATAACTATGTTTTTATATATATATATATATATATATATATATATATATATATATATATATATATATATATATATATATATATATATATATATATATATATATATATATATATATATATATATATATATATATATATATATCTATATATAACTGTAACTTAGAAACCAATCCGTAGAGCAAATCTTTATATGAATTTCTTTAAATTTTTTACTATAGTATTCCTTGTTTAATTCATTACCCCCCTTAATGTTACACTTTATATATGCGATGTTTGTTGCTAATGAATAACTTGTACAAATAAAGAAGTAAAGTGCAAAGCTTCTGCCGCTTTGTCCCTCAACAAGTTTAAATCTTTATGTGCCATAAGAAGATGTCTGTTCAAGTGGGTAAATGCTCAGTACCCATATAACATCAAAGCAAATATCTTAGTAATTCTGCTTAAGAGATAAGGGTTATTCACCAAAAGTTAGATATATATCCAAGTTTCCATTTTAATTAGCATCTTAAGACTACGAATACCCCTGTGCAATTAATAATACATGCAAACACCATATTGTACATTTAATTAATCCTACTCCGGCATAAATTTTGCTTTATGAGTACGATGTGGCAGTTTTATAACCCTGACATGGACTATGGGAAGGAAACAATATTTTACGGTTGGCCAATATAGTGTGAAATCATTTTGATTGCCAATATATGAAAATCCCCACATATTTTAGTGCGATGTTTTTATGGCTTTTTTGTACATTTAGTAGGTAAAATTTAAAACGAAACCTAATTAAATAAGTACATAAAAATAGGTGTTTAGTAGAGTTTTATTATAAAAAATGGAATTAAAAATATTGTGGTGTTTTTGGACCTTGTAAAGGTCTTTAATTAAATCAGAATCGATATTCTACTTAATAAAAGACATACTATTAGTTTATTGGCTGGAAATTATAATGCAGTTTAAAATATATTCTAAAGTTTTGTGGCGAATTCATGTTTCAATAAGTGTTTGTTGGATTACTCGTCTGGAAAGTTTTTTTCATTTCATTCCTG
>JAHBCN010011360.1:0-29326 GCA_019359885.1 Listronotus oregonensis | reverse complement strand
AACACGAAAGCCCCGAAATAGTTATTGGATTCTACAAGCTGATGATCTCAGACTTTTTTCCCTTATATAGTGGATTTTTTTGATATTGAAATTGCAAGATCGGTGGTGAATTGGCAAGTCGGTGTAACTTGGATTGTTATCGTTCTGCTTTTACATCTTTTTAATTTATGTTAAGACTAAAATTTTATTATTTTTTCTGTAGCAAAATAAAATCAGAGAAGGTAGAATTAAAGTAAAAAATGTTTTTTTTTTGGAAAAAACGTTGAAAAATGAAAAAACCCAAATCTAGATAAAATAGGGGGTTTAAAATTAAGAAAAAAAAATACATTTTCATTAATCCGAATAATACCAAAATAATATAGGCTTGTTCTAATTTTTTTTAATTAGAAAAACCTTTAAATTATTTATTTTTGACGAAAAGTTATCATTTAATTTCTAAAATGCATACGCCACTGGAATTGATTCCCCCGACCCCCCAAACCCCGGGGACTCTAAAAACGAGCGATGCGTCATTGACAGAAATTTTGGGCTTGAAGTATAGGAACACTTTTCAAGAGATAAAAATCTTCCAAATATATTGCTTTACCAGAAAATGGTATCTAATTTATCAGTAAGTCAATAACATAAAAAAACAAAGGGTATAGGTACATATAGTCACGTTTATAATACTTTAGGTTAAGTAGGTGGATCACTGTGCCAACAGAAAACGTCATTTTTTGCCCCCCCCAAAAAATTATGAAATTGACTTGCACGTTTTGAAAAATTTAAAAAAACCAAAAATTTTTAAAAATCTTTGACGCCCTCTGCAGGCTAATTGAAGCAATTTTGGATATAGGTAAGTTCGCTTTATTAGATTTATTTTGACGCCCGAGTTATCATCAAACGTTGTACACGTATTTTCTGGAAAAAGCCTTATTTGCCATATTTTTAAAACCCTGTATACTACCTCTCACTACTTGGAAAAATTTTCCTTTTTTCATAGTTTTCCTCTATTACCATATTAAATTTAATATAATTACAGGTTTTAAACCTTCAACCCCCTTTAACCATCAAACAATCCGTAAAAGCACATTTGGGGCAAATTAAGAAAACATTTAAATGAAAAGCCGAAAAATCACCTTTGGATGCCCTTGGCCTTGGTACGAAATTTGGATTTTAAATTTTCTAAACTTAATATCCGGCCCAGACGAATTTTGAATAGGCTTGTCCATACATAAATTTTCGGCAATTCAAAATGTAAATAACGGTCTAAATGGTAATTATTTAGTTACAGTTCTAGATTTCGTATAAACCCAGGTTTCAATGTGTTTATTTTGATTATTTAGCCCTTGAAACGAATTTTATAAAACACCAAGCGTGTAAAAAATTGTACTTTTACAAATGCAAATCTTTTCTGAACACGTCTGCAAAAAGCATAAAATCATCATCTAGTCTTATAAAAGGCTCGGTTGTCTTCTTTCTGGATATCTAGCAAAATACATCCGCAAAGCATTTAAACTTTTTTCCTTTACTCAATATAACATTTATTTTTTTTTCTACAAGCGTACAGAACACTATAAATTTCCGCACTAATCTGCGTGCGGAAAATAGCACTTTTTCGCAGTAGTGCGAAAAAGTAAAATGTTATAGTTTTTGGAACATAAATTAGTATCTAATTATAAAATAATCATTTGCTTAATAGTTATATTTTAAGAAACAATTTTCTGTAATTTACAGTTTTTTTTATAACATTTATTAAATAAAATAAAACAATCCTAATTTACCAAATGTTTGTACCTATTTTTAATAACTCCATATTAATTATCAAAGAATCCGTAGCAACCAACTAATTGTTTATGCATCTATGAAAAATTAATTTTCTGTAACGCATTTTTCAACCAAAGTGAAGAAACATTTTCAATGGATTCTGACGTCGATTTACCAGCATCTATTATCGAAGCAGCAGAAATTAGCGCTTACAATGAGACGTAGCGGAATGTTGGCTTTGTGTATTTTTGGCAATCCATAAAGCTTTTGGTATTGCAGCCTCAGTTTTACAAATATTTTCTTTGTCTGTTCTTCTAGACTTGACTTCCGAACAAGGTCTTAGTTGTTCTTATTACGCGTTGTTTGGATTTCGTTCCTTATAACTGTTTGGATCCAGTAAATCATTTATATTTGCCTTGTAATCTGCGGTGTTTATCACGACAGTGACATTTCCCTTAACTGCTGGCAAAAACTAGGATACTGTCATCTTTGTTCAGATCTTGAAGTGCTCTTAACTCCTTATGCATCAGGTTACCCTTTGGGTGGTTTGGCCTTTTGTAAAATTCTTGCCGATTCAGTGCGTAGTTCCTGAGCTGTTTCTTCTGGCAGAGATCTTAGTGCGGATTCAAGATTTGCGATAATGTCTTCCTTTACTGTCTTCCTTTCCACTGCCATACTTCCATACTGTCAACCAGGAAGCAAATTCTGAAGATGTCAACCGCTCGTGTTGGCGAAACGTCAAGTCAACCAGACAATCGACGCTGGCCTAACAGCCTAAAAACCGGGGAAACATAAGACAATATCCACGAAAGTTTTCAGTTTATTTTTTTAACTCACTTGAGAAATTATGGGCATATTTCTCGCGTGACATTTTTCAACATAATACACTAGTACCGTAAATAAATATTCTTATATTTATTTGTCGTATTATATATAATATTCTAGGGGTCAAAAGGGAAAACAAAAAAAAAAAAAAAATATTATATCTTTTAAATTTTAGAAATAACTGTTCTGTTCGTAACTTTCAGTTTCATAAAAAACGACTTTAAACTTTGCAATTTCAAATGGGCGATAATTATATTTTTGCAATTCCAAAAAAAAATGACTTTTAGTTATCTTAATGCCTGCATTTAAGTGGTGTCTAGGTCTCCTGGTTAATGTAAAATAAATTGTCTCTTCAAGCAGTTGCTATCCAAAATAAATCGTTTTTAAATTTAATGTATTTTACTATGCAATTTATGATTTCCTCTAAAAAATTTTAAATGCTTTTTTTAATAATTAACCATGACAAATGAATAATAGTACAGTGACGGAAATAAAATTTCGTACACTTAGGTTAACATTTTATGTCAATTTTTGAATATTTTGGTAAACTTGGCTTTTTACCTTTTTCCACCTTAATTAATATTCAATAAAATACATGACTCCAAAATAAATATATAGTTTATTTTATTCAAATATTAAAGAAAAAACACTGGCTTAATTTTTTAAAAGGCGGCACCATATTTTTCCACTAATAAGTTTAAACGTGTGGGCATTGATCCAATCAGCATTTGTGCAAGGTGAACATTGGAATTATTCCAGGTTTCTTCAATTTATTCCACAAATCATCACTGTTTTGTGGATGGAAATCATTGTTCTTGTTAATTTCCTTTGCGATATATCCCGAAACGTTTTAAAATTGGATTGATATCAGGACTTCTTCAGGGCAAAGGAACAATGAAATGTTACCCGTAGCCAGTCCGAAACTTTCCTTGCTGTATGGACGGGGCAGTTGTCATGCTGGTTTTTATAAAATTTTCTTGTTCAAATATATTGTTTACCATGGCAACATAACATTTTGGAGTATGTGTATATAAGCTTGACTTTTAAATCTTTCTCGGAAAGGTGGCATAAAATATGCCTAGCCCTCTGAAAGACAATACCCCCATACATTAACAGAAAATCTTCCACTTGTTTTAACATGTTGCCCGCTATAATAAGATTAAAAAAAATCTTCTCATCGTAAATCTACCTTTTCCCAAAAATCCATACCTTGCGGTAAATATTCGTGCAAACCCCATTCATTGCTCTTTATTCATATCGATCAAAAATGGTTTTTACCCAGCTACCTGCTTTTTAAATTTCCCAAATTTTTCCTAATACGATTTCTTGCCGTTCTTACTATCCCAGGAAAATTGGTTTGGTTTGTGCTTCTAAAAGCTGTCTGAAATGGATTGTTCCGCAAAAAATCTATCAGATCATTATCTTGATTTTCGTTTAAAATTTTTTTGTTCTACCACTTCCAGCCCTTTCTTCAATGATTCTGTATTTTCCTATTTAGTTCTGAGGCTTTGAATAGTGCTTCTTGATTTCCCAACTTGCTGAGCTATTCTTCCCAGAGAAACACCTTCTTCGAATAGAGTAATTACTCTCGCCTTCTCTAGTTATTCATTTTCAAAATTAAAAAAAAAGTAAAATAATATAATTTTTGAAATGTGTGACAGATAACAATTTGTCAAGTAAGGTATATTTCCAGGCGACCCCGGTACGTAAAAGCCAACATCACACTGGGAAAAATTAGGTTGTACGAGATTTTAATTCTGTCCTGTACATTATTCAAATAAGATAAAAGGGCAACCATTAGAAATCACCCAGACCATTTTAACATTTTTTATTTCTCTAATTTTTTTATGTTTTGTCTCTATTAGGGGAGTCCAAAACTTTTTTTTTAATTTTTTTTTTAGACTTATACTTTTTTTTTTGGCGGCCATTTTTAGTTTGACTCGGAACTGCTTTTTGGCTGAAAACAAGTTCTGCGTAAATGGTTATAACTCAGGTAATTTTTAAAATATCAAGACCAAATAAAAACTAAAATCACCAGAATTAAATTCTCTTGATTTTTTATCAAACACAATACATTCTAAGTTGTAAGGTAAGTGGAGAAAAAAATGTTTAAATAAAAAGTTTAAATTTTCTAAAAACGTAAAAAGTCCTAAAAAATTATTATAAGGAATGAAGACTCACACTTGATATTTTTTCCTTGTAAAGACCTACCATGGAGCTACTAGCTGATGTACTATAACTCTGGAACCAATTGAGTCTCAGTAATCAAATTTTTATCATATGTTTATATTATAGAGGGGTAGTCTCTAAATAAATTTCAGAATTTTTTACTCAGTCCATTTTAAAATATTTTACATTGAAAGTTGCCAAAATACGGTTTTTATTTGGTCTTGATATCTTAAAAATTACCTGAGTTATAACCATTTACGCAAAACTTGTTTTCAGCCAAAAAGCTGTTCCGAGGCAAACTAAAAATGGCCCCAAAAAAAAAAAGTATAAGTCTAAAAAATTTTTAAAAACAGTTTTGGACTCCTTATAGTAAACAAAAACATATAAAAAAATAAGAAAAATAAAAAATGTTGAGCAACAAACTTAATTTTTCTTTGTGATTTCTGGGTTCCGCGAGACAGAGAGAGGACGCTTTGTTCGTCTCGTCTCGAAGCCATTTTGTCTCGTTGAGAGCATTTTTTCTCGAATTTCGAGACTAGACGAAGAGATAAAATCCTTGAACAAGCTCGAGACGAGACGAGACGAGACATCTCGAAAAATGTTAACGACTCAAAACTTAAGTGAATCTGTAATAAATCTCCAACAATATATTTCTAGTTCTTAGGAATAATACAGGTTGTTTAAGATTTAGTGTTACAAACTTCCACAGCAGTTGGATCTTGCAAAAATAAGTTTCTATAAACATAGGTCAAGAAATGCATCGTTTCCAAAATACAGGGTGTTAAAAAAAAGCTAAAATTAATTGATTTAAAAATATCACCCGTGGTTTTAAATTTTTTTTAAATTTTTTTGAATATTTCACTCATGTACCTACATATTTTCCTATAAGAGAAGTGGTATTATGGAATAATTACAAGGGAATTCCACGTCGTCTAGGCAACGGGTTTTTCCATTTTCTGTCAAAGACAATGCGAAATTTTAAAAATAATAATGACGGTTTTTTTAAAATTAATATTTAATTTTAAGTTAATAAACTTTATCTACGTTTTTGATTCTTGATATATTCTCCCTAAATACCGCTCGTGCTTTAAAATTAACCAGATTTTTTTTTACTCATGCGTGTTTTCTTTAAAAATTTTACTCGGGATATTACCCCCGATAAAACAACATAAAATACAACTATTTTGTCTCCCTGTTATTTTTTTAAATTTTGCTTTGGTTTCAAGAAAAACATTAAAACCGATTCTTTTTTATACCCTTTTGAAAAGTAGGAGTTTTTACTTTGTCTCTCGAAAAAAATTCAAATAACAAAAGTTGTATTTTAAGTTGTTTTATCAAAAAAAATTTTTTAAAAAAAATATGTACAGTTAAAGCTTCTTTTTATCTTTAGGACCCTGCGTATTTTCAATTTCGAAACGATGCATATCCGAACTTATGTTTATAGAGACTTTTTTAAAAGATCTAACTGCTGTTAAAGATTTTAACACTATTGCTCAAACACCCTGTATAATTATAAGAAAAATTTCTAGAAAACATTTTACCTGTGTTTTGTAATAAAGTTTATGATTTATGACTTATGTTCCATAATCTTTAAGATTTTTTTTTTCTATTTTGTGGACATTTTTTGTCCTTATATGTTCTATATTTTTATTTTAAATAAAAAAAAACAAATTATTAGGTTCATTATTTTATTTTTTAGTTGCATATTATGGGGTCCATAAAGTCTGAAATCACCAATTTTTTGAGAAAACTACACAATTTTATGAAAAGCTTAATCACGTCAACTTTTCTTTACAAAGTGTTATAAAAAAATATAAGCATTTATACAGGGTTTCTATTTTAAAAAATATTAATTCCTTTTACTTCTTACAAGCTTCAAATACAAATGAACTAAGGAAAAATGTCAAAACTTTTTAAAAAAGGAACCGCTCTATAGGTCTTTAAATAGTAAAAAACATGAAAAAAACTATTGCCGCATCCCGAATAAAACGGTGTGTACAATAGTACAAAGTATACAGGCGGCGCGGCGGCACTTTTTGATGCCTTGCAGAGGGTTATTTTTGAATTTTTTTCTGTTAGTTGAGGATTTGCCGCTATTATTTTTTTTAAAAAAATATTTTAAACTAAAAACAATGCATCCTTCTTAAAATAATCCAGTTTGCAGCAGATTTTGCAATTGTTTGTAGGTATATAGTGTACAGGGTGAGTCAACGATGGCGAGGGTAAGTAATTTAATGCCTTAATATTAGATGTGAATAATGTGCTTATGTAAATATTAGGTATATGGTTAAATAGTATGTTAAATTTTAACGATATTTTGAATTAGACAGGGCACATCCATAATGTATTAGGGTGCTACAAAATAATTTTTTTAAAATTTAAAATAGAATACCTATACCTACTCATATTTTTGGTTTTGGATTCTATTTATTTAATTTAGAAATGTCTATCCTACTTATATTCTATCCCAGAAAGTTACGTAGGTATGGGAATATTGCCATTTAGGATAGTTTGGGTATACTTAATTTTTAAAGGAAAAGTTAAAAATTGGTAAAAAAAATTGAGAATGAACATTTCTAGAATTAAACATTGGAATTAATAATGTAATGATAAAACATGTGTGTTCCATTTAAAAAAAATATTTCTTTTATCACCACCTTGTGCACTGTGCAGACATAAAAATTAGTTTTAAAAATGTGTAACATGTACCTAAAAATAAAAATTGACGGGTCCAAGCATTTTTTATTATATTTCCGATCTATTTTTTTGAAATTATCCATACAATTTAATGCATTATAGAAATTAATTTAATTAAAATAAACCAAACAACTCCGAGACAAACAATTTAAAAAGAGAGAGACGAGACAAACGTTTGTCTCGTCTCGTCTCGAAATATATTATCTCGAAATTTCGAGACGAGACGAGACAAGGCTTTATCTCGTCTCCGTCTCGTCCTGGGCAACTCTAGTGATTTCTAATGGATTGACCCATAATGATATTATTTGTAAATATATTCTATAGTTTTGTGGCGGTTATAAGTTTCAGTATGTTTTCTTTGGGATTACTCGCCTTACAACTTTTTGGAAAATGGGACCACTTCGGTCTAGATCCCGGAGTATAACGAACTGACCCAGATCAGCCCTATTGACCTCTATGAACTTGCAGATCGCTTGCAACAAAAAACCCCCCAAAAAACTCAAAAAATCAAAAACATCAGTATACGTTTCGGTGGCAAGTCGGCCATCGTTTTCAAGATGAAAAATCAAAAAAGAAATTTAAACTAAAGTTTAAGACATTTTGAATTAAAAAGTTAGGAAATTCTGAAAGCTTTTATACTATTTCTTATGTTTTGTCATAAATCATATATTAGTTTATTTGATTTGTATATTTATAATTTTTAAAAAGACAAAAAGGTGATGTGGTGTTTTAATTGTTGTAGTTTACCTAAAATTACTTCAGCATCAATAGTTCGAAAGGCCACCGCAAAAAACCAAGCCAAAAAGAGATACTCATGGAACATTTTTTTTATATTAGTATGAACTATAGTCGCCGCACTGCTGTCTCAGATCAGCGGGTTCCAAACCATCTCGGAAGTAATCGCTATCGCAAGTCGGAGTTTTTCGTCGATAAAATCAACGTTTTTAATCGTTTTTTTGCAAATAACTCGATAAGTATGCATTTTACCAAAAAACTGTGACAAACAAAATAGCTTTTAAAAAAACAAATAAAATGTTTTTTTTTTAATTGTTGTAGCACCAACACAAACCAAGTTGTGGTTTGTTAAAGGTTGCTTTTTTCATCAAACACAAAATTAGAGTTTCAAAGGCAAATAACCCAAAAAACTACCTATTTTTTGAGATAAACCAATTTTCTTTTTCTGGTCTGTTCTTAAATTTGTAAACTTTTGAAACCAGGTACTTGAGGGTCCTTAGCAATTGTTGAGCAGTGTACATCATCAATGCTGAATGCCACTTTATTTGTTTATTTGCAACGTTAATTCACCCGTAGATAGCACTAAGTGGGTATTTCTAACTTTTTTGTTTTTAAAAGAGTTTTTCCTCATTTCCTGGTAACCACATAAGTTTAAAAAAAAAGAAAGGGTATGGTCAGACCCCATTTTTCACGAGTTTTTCAATGAGCCCATACACGACCTAGGTTTGCATTTGAAAAAAAAGTTGGGAAGGGTTGCAGCTAAGGGGTTGAAAAAAAATATTTTATTGCCAAAAAATGCGTACAATTTAAAATCAATTGACGTGTTTCAGCGTTTTTCTCCTAAGTTACTGGTTAAAAAGATATTAATTTTATTCCGGACTTTTGCGCATCCCTGTATGTAAATAAGTATCATCTGGCTCTTCATCCATGAATTTCGATATTTCTTTTCTTAAAAAGACTTTAGCCTTTTTGGGTCTTAAACCAACACTTTGTTTTTTAAGGTAGGTCGTCACTTTAAAAAACTTGCTTCAATCTATGTTCTTAAATTAATGATACATTTAAGCATAGAGTATCTAGACCATAATGTATTGGGTTTACATGTTTAATAAAAGAAATAGGCAAACAAAATATCTTCTTAAAAAGACTTCACACCCTTACTTTGACACCAGCCCTCAAACATAAAAAAATACATTAGCAAGTCTCTACATCCCTATACTCATAAACTTGCAACCTACAATAGTATGATCCATAGATTAATTTATCTTCCACTTTCAAAAGAAAATTATAATACAGAACTTAACCGCATTAAACTGATAGCAAAGAACAATGGATATGAACCACAACTAATTAACAAACTAGTTAACAAGAAGTTATACCAAAAAACCATCAATTCCGTGTATCCTATTATAAAACCTGATACAAAATACCATGGATCTTTAACATATATAGGCCCAACCTCGACTAAAGTGGCAAAACTTTTAAAACAAAAAGGTCTGAAGGTAGCATTTAAAACTAATAACTCGCTAGGCAAAAACATCAAAAACAAATTTTATACGCGGTACTCAGAAAATTGAAAAAACTTTAAATGGTTCAAGAGTAAAGTGCATTTATTCGAGGAGATATGGAAATAAGTTACTAGGTTGTTCAAAAGTAAAAGATAGTTTCTTATATCAATTTTCAAAAAAATTGGCCTACTTTTATTAACTTGTGATAAAAATTATTTTAATATTAATTAACTAATTCCAAATTAACAACTCATTATTGTACTAGTAGGCGTCGATAGTGACAAGATTTATTGACACTTTGCTTTTATAATTCATTAGCCGCAGTAACGTCAGCTTTAAATGAGCAAAAAATTTGACAAAATTGATATTAAAAATTTAAATTAATATTAAAATAAATTTAATTACAAATAAATAAAAGTAGACCGATTTTCTCAGAAATTAGTATAAGAGACTACCTTTTAATTTTGAACAACTTTTCCCAGTAACTTATTTCTATATCTTACCAAATAAATGCACTTTACTCTTGTACCATTTTAAGTTTTTTCAATTTTCTGAACACCCCGTATAAAATATGTTAAATGTTTCTATCCCAATCTTACTCTTAGAAGTAGCAAAATTTTTTATAAAGAGTAGCTTTTTGATAAAATCAAAAAAAAAAAGTTTTTTCTCTTCAACACCTTTTCCGTGGACATACTGTTATTATATATATATATATATATATATATATATATATATATATATATATATATATATATATATATATATATATATATATATATATATATATATATTTACACAGTAGAATCACAAAGGGATCCCCCAGAAATTATCTATGTAAATAGAGGGGCAGTAAAGATGTTAAGTGCTCAGTTCTAACTATTTTATTTCCAATATCTAGCTTTCGCCTACGATTGTAAGCTTCATCAGGATAGCTAAAAACAACAATAGAAAAAGAACATTCAAACAACGAATCAAACACACAATTAGATTTTTAACTTACAAAACATGTAGTTACTCCTCTACGGGGTCAAGAAGACACTGGAGCGGTGGATCGTATAAATTAAAATACATATATGTATATAAACAATTACAACACATTAAATTTTTTTTTTTTATGTCACTATTTAAAAAATCAACAAACAGTCTACAGATATTAGTAAACACGAAAAGGACGTGCCTTTAAAAATATAAATCACCGACTGAAAGGTGCAGCGATCAACTGATATCTTTTTATAAAAATTTTTTTTGGTGCATAGTTTAAATTCACCAAATTGTATTAATTATTATTATTTTTCTTTTTTTTTAAGCCTGATTATATGTATGACAACCAAATGAAAATAAATAGGTAGTAATTTGTTTTTTTTTTTTTTTTATCTATATATAGTATTTGGATGTGTTTTTTTGTCTTTATTTTTAAAGGTTAGAAAATATTTCAGATATTGAAAAAGTTAATGTGACCACTCTCGAAAAATAATGTATGGTTTAGTTTTCAGAGGAGAAAGAAAACTGTTTTAGTTTATAAAAAGCAGGAACTTTAAGAGTTTTTGTAATGTTTTGTGATAGTAAATACGTATAAATTGAGCTTAAACCCTCTACATCTTTTTTGTTGTTCATACAATTATTGCATTTAAAAATATAACACATTTCTAGAAAATTTCTTTTAAATGTATTGTTGTCAATGTCCAATGATTTGGCTTCATTAAAAAGCATTCTGTGATCCAAATTATTCACATGGGAGCCTCAAACTAGTTATTTGTGGTTTGTGTTTACAATCACTTTTATGTAAGGTTAGTCTTTTTGATAGTTTTTGAGAAGTTTGTCCAATATATATTTGGTCACAATCATTACATTTTATAGCATAAACCATGTTAGATCGATGCATTTCATTTGTTTTTATCTTTAAGTTTGGTATAGAAAGAGCCCAGTTTTTTACCATTGTAGTTGGCCACAGATACATTTAGACCCTTAAACAAATCAGAAATACAAGGAGTCAGCCCCTCAATATATTGTAACTTGAAACATCTTTTTGGCTCGTCGCTAGGGGTTTGCTGGTTGTTTAAGACTCTATTGTTATTTTCATTGCCAGAAAATAGTTAGAACTGAGCACTTAACATCTTTACTGCTCCCTCTATTTAGATAATTTCTGGGGGATCCCTTTGTGATTCTACTGTGTAAATTTATTTACTTCTACCCCATTATTACTAGTTGTCCTATATATATATATATATATATATATATATATATATATATATATATATATATATATATTTATATATATATATATTTATATATATATATATATATATATATATATATATATATATATATATATATATATATATATATATATATATATATATATATATATATATATAAGGTAAGTCTGTAAAGTGAGACCCCCCGTTTATTGCTTTAAATATTCAAATTGAGAAAAAATGTTTTAAACAAAAATATTTTCGTTTGTGCTGCTCTATATTTCGTAAACAACGTTATGTATGTGTGTCTAAAAGCCCGTACAAGGACAAAGTTATTTTTTTAATGACTCCCTATATTTTTTGTTACATTTTTGTTTTCTGCTTAAAATTTTAGATATTTTTTATTCGGCCTATCATATCCCTATATTCAATTGTTTACGAGATATTCGCATTTAAATACAAATTTAGAGGAGATGAATCCGCTTATCTTTTAATGTTGTTTTACGTTTCTATGGTTTTAGCGGTTTTTTGGTAGTGACATAATAACCATAGTTACTAGCTAAAAATTTCAAAACGACAGTTTTATTAATCTGTAAAAAAATGTTTAAATATGCTTCTCACTAAATAAAAATAAAACGTGTTAAACTGACAATGCTATGGAAGCCACTGAATGCACCCACTAACCAAAAATGCTACTATTTCACTACACAACTTCTCTATAGACTAGAATTTACAAGAATTTGCATCAAATTGAAAGTAAATGTAATAAAATTTACACTTGCAGGGTCAAGGAACCAATAACCATACCGCCCGTCGCATATCAGCATTTTGAAAACGTTAATTTGACTAAATTTTGGTTGCTTTGGAAATGCAAGCAAACTTTTAAACGATCCAATTTTTCAAAATTGTTTCTTCCGTGTCGAATTGTGGGTGCAAATCTGAAAGTCAAAGATACAGTTATAAATTATTTATCTTGTCTATAATTCAGTGTCATTATTTACCATGGGACTCCTAAATCCAGAAAATAATAATAGATTCAAAAATTAACATCCAGAACGCATTGTTTCAATGTTATAAGCTGTCTTTGTATGAACACTTATAGAAATGATTCTAATAAAAAAGCTATCGGGTTAATCAAGAATAATGACTACTGGGTAAGATCACCTCAAGTGGACCCCCATTTTCCACTTGATCATAGAATTTATGTTAATATATTTTTTCAGGGAGAAAACATCATAAACAATTAAATCCCAAAATGATTTTTCAAAACTTTTATTTTAGGTACAGGTTTTTGTACAATAAACATTTTTCCTACGAGCGTGCGGAAAAGTCCACTTTTTCGCACGCATTTGAGTGCGCAAAGTTGCACTTTTCCGCACGGCGTGCGGAAAAGTGAACTTTTCTGCACGCCGTGCGGATAAGTAAAACTACTCTAAAATCTTACAAGTAATCAAGATTTATATGTATTTCAGTAATTGTAGGCTATTTCATGCAATATACGAAGCCATTGCAAGTTTTAGTTTATTCTCTTTTTTGTTTGTTACTTCGTAATTTTCAATATTTCAACTAAAACACAAAAAAAACATGTTTTTAATTGCCCTGTATAATAATAATAAATGATTATGACAAGTCAAGCAACATTATGTAATCTTGGTGATTTTAACACATGTCAGATTTTTTCTTCGTTTCCATATGAACAAGCTATTGCACAAATGAATTTCAATACAAACAAGCATTTTTAATGAAAAGGCGTCACAGTATCTTTTTTTAATTAAATAAAAATCCGAAAAAAATAATTATTTAAAATGAGTAGTTCCGATGAGGAGCTACCAGATTCTATCCTGAATGCAGCAAATACCGTAAGTTTGAATTTATTACCAGCAAAATCTCGTGAAAAATATTAGAATCAATATTGTCATTTCGAAAACTGGTGCTCCAGCAAGGGGACAAGAAGTATTAAAGAAGAAGTGTTTTTGGCCTATTTTGCGGATTTGCAAAAAACATATAAACCTAATACTTTATGGAGTAAGTACTCTATGTTAAAATGTGTCCTCAAAGTGAAAAGGAACCTTGATTTAAGTTCATATTTCAAGCTAACATCACTACTAAAACACCAAAACGTGGGATACCGGCCAAAAAAATCAAAAACTTTCAGCAAAGAAGAAGTTTCAAGATTAATGAAAGAAGCACCTGATAATATTTACCTTCTAATAAAAGTTGCTACAATTTTTGGATTAGCCGGTGCTTGTAGAAGAGATGAACTTACAAAAATAATGATTGATGACATACAGGATAATGAAAATTTGATAGTGGTGAAAATTCCTGACAGTAAAAATAACACTTCCAGAATCTTTGTAGTGTCCGATGAAACAAATAACGGACTTTATCTGCAATTGTACCGTAAATATGCAAATTTGCGAAAACCACATACCCCACACAGACATTTTTTTGTTCAGTATAAACAAGGAGCATGCAGTACGCAATGTGTGGGAATAAATTCAATAGGTAAAATGCCTTCAGAAATTGCTGCATACCTAAAATTAAAAAATCCAGAAGAGTACACTGGACATAGTTTTCGTCGATCCTCTGCGACTATGTTAGCGGATTCTGGAGAAGGAATTACCAATGTCAAGCGACTTGGGGGCTGGAAATTAACGGCTGCAGCTGAGAGCTACATTGATGAATCCACAAATCAGAAAAAGGATATGTCGAATAAAATATTGACCATAAACAACTCCCCTCCTGAGCTAAGTCAACCTTCATCAAGCCGTACAATAAGCGCTTCCATAAGCCACCCGCTAAATGAAATTACAGGTTCTGCAATTAATTTACAATATGCTAATAACTGTTCTTTTGTTGTAAATGTTATCAACAAATAATTCCCATTTATAAATATGTTGTAGTAGTTCTTTCAGATTAAACATAATTTAAAAAATAATCATTGCTTTAATATTGGTATTATCTGACGCTCGTAGGAAAAATTTTGTTCCTAACGCTTGCGCAAAGTGACTTTTCACTTGACACTGCGAACTCCGTTCGCGCGTCGAACGACGCGTGCGGAAAAGTATCACTGCGCACTTGTTAGGAAAATACCTATTGCGGACTTTTAATTAAAAAATCAATTACAAAAATAACTTTAAAGATAAATCAATGAAAATTTTAGGATTTGTTGTTTAATATTTATATTTTCAAACAGTAGAACATCTGGGAATTATTTGTTTGTTATCATATTTTTTTATTAACATTTAATAAACATATGCAAATTTTGATGACTTCTCCTCGAATAAAAAAAAATGTTTGTTAGATTCGCTATTTATTATAGTTGAATAATTCAAAAACATTTTTTACTGTTCGCAATTAGTTTAATGATGATACATGATACAGCGCGTTCAAGCGCACTGTCGACTTAGCGTCGATTACATTCATTCTTTAATAGATAATAGTATATTATTCACTGAGCATGTAATTCATCAGAATGAATAATAGCTATTACATGCGAGTAGAATACTATACTTTTTCTACGACTTATCTTTTTATACATTGAGTTACATATAGCTGTTTAAATTACCTTTTCAATGATTTATCATAGCTGTATTTTAATTAAATTTTTCGGAACTTCCTATTAAAAGTACTTAAGAGAAAGGAAGAAATCTACCTGCCCAAGTACTTTTTAATTTGTTTTAAAATTTTACCCTAATTACCGACCTCGTGATAGAGATACTGAGATATAATAGCTATTTATGTATCAAGGGCGTTACTGGGACTATAATGCCCTGAAGGTCGAAATAGCCCGAGAGGGCCTCTGGCCCGAGGGCTAGATTTCGACCTGATGGGCATTATAGTCCAGTAAAGCCCGTGGTGCATACAATGCTTTATGTTTTACCCAAAAAAGAGTTTTTCAATGACTAATTAGATTATTTATTCGCAATATAAAAAATAAGTTGCACCTGTACCTGTATACGTAAGTAGATAATGACTGGTGTTAAGTTTGACTTTGATGTTTCTGTCAGTTAGTCAGTTGGCATTTTCTATTTAACGATTTGCTCAAAATGGAAGAAATTCCACAAAATATAAGAGAAAAGGCCATAAAAGCGACCGAAAATCTTTTGCCAGATAAATCAAGGCAACAGTATGATCGGGAGTATGGCATATTTGGTATTTGGAAAGATGCGAACGCAATTCTTCAAATAACCGAAAACGTTTTAATGGCATATTTCCAGGAACTGGTAAGTTATTGATTTTATTTTAATACATATGTTTAACAAACTTTATTATTTTTAGTCGGAAAAATACAGTCCGAACTCTCTGGACCAAGTATTCCACCCTAAGGTCTACGTTGATGGTCTATGAAAATATAGACATTTCGCAATACCATCGTCTCATATCTTTTTTAAAAGTTAAGTCGAAAGGATACGTCCCGAATAAGTCTAAAGTTTTGGAAGGAGAACAAATATTAAAATTTATTAAGAAGGCTCCTGATGATATCTACTTGGTACACAAAGTCATATTGGTAATGGGTGTTTTTGGAGGTTTAAGACGAGATGAGTTGGTCAAAATGACCATTGATGACATTGAAGATAGAGGAACAGTCTTGGTTATAAAGGTACCAGAAACTAAAACTTCAACTTCAAAAGTTTTACTATCATTGAAGAAGATTTAGGCGCTTTAAATTTAATAAAAAAGTACACAACATTAAGACCAGCTGGAATAAAGGAGCGAAGATTCTTTCTTACCTATAGAAAGGGTCGATGTACAGTACAACCCATTGGAAAAAATACCATAGGAAGCGTCCCAACATTGATCGCAAAATTTTTAAAACTGGATAATGCAGAAGCTTACACCGGCCACTGTTTGCGTCGCACATCGTCAACTTTACTTGTTGAGGCAGGTGCTTCGTTTGAAACGCTAAAACAACATGGGAAATGGAAAAGCTCTTCAGTAGCTGAAGGATATATAGAAGAAAGTATTTCATCCAAAAACAAAGTAGCCAAAATGATTGCCAATTCAGTTAATTCCGAGGTTAATTCCGTATCGACTATTGAAAATTCTTTAATGGACTGTTCTTCTATACAAAATAGCGTTAGTGCTACCACCGCTGCTACCATCACAAAAAACACCGACCATTCTATAGTGGGATCAGCTACATTTTCCGGGACATTTCAAAATTGTAATTTTTATTTTGGAAATAAAGTTTAATTTTTAGTATTGTTTAAAGAAAAAATTATTTTTTGTATAAACTTGATCTTTATTGTGAGAGAAATAAAATTGGATAAGCAATAAAATTTCCATATTAGCGCATTAGGGCATTATAAGCGGGCATTATCATAATGCCCGCTTATAATGCCCTAGGTGTGATAGCAGGTATTATTGCTATCATAACATATTCCATTTCTAAGGTATTATAGATCAATAATAGATAGATAAAACATAAATATTTTTAAAATTTTCTTTATCGGTGATTTTTTATTTGCCCGACAAACTTTGCATAATAAAATTCTATTTTATTTAAATTTATTTATTAGAACACAGTATGGTAAATTACACAAAATTATTAATTACTAACGTTTTCTTTGAAAATATTTATGGTGATATTGGAACAATTTGTGAAATTTAAAGTGGTATTAATGTCTAAATTAACGTTTTCGTTATTTGTATTTTTATGCTTATTCCAAGGAAGTTTAAAGGTGTATGGAAGCCCAATACTGTAGAACAAAATTGTCCAGGCGTGCAGGGCAGCGGGAATAGAGGGGTTGGCCCCGCGGAGTTTGCGCAATGAATAGTAGGTCAGAGCCGGAATTCCATAATTCTTTGTTACTATCTATAAAGTTGACATCATCAGATGTCAAATTCAAGCATTCACTGTTTTTATTATTTTTTGCACAAAATTGTTGGTTATTAAACGATACTACCATAGGATATTTAAAATTATTGTGTAATATTGGATTTTATATCATCTGATATAATATGGAAAGAAGCCTTCTATTTAAATGGTCGATATTTTTGTGGGTTTTGTATTTTTACCAAAAATAAAAACAAGATTTTTTAAAATAAATTTCAAACATTGTATGATAGTTTCATGTACTTATCGCCAATTTTGTGATAAAAGAAGGGCAAGATAGTATAAATGAGTTTAATCTAATCCTAAGATTAACCAATCTTAGGATTAGATTAAACTCATTTACATTAAAAAGTGAAAATTTTTATAACTGCTTTTTAGGCATATACTTTTCACTAATAACAAAGATTTATGAGACAGAATTACAGTGGTTAAAAATGTTTAGTAACCTTTGGTACCTAGGTATCCATTGTAACAGTATCTGTTAAATATTATGTGTCTACAGTATGTCGAGCTTAAAAAGTTGATAATGTAAGTTTAAGAAACCAAAAATCTAATTTCTTTTTAAACAAATACAGAAAAAGCAAAAAGGAACTTTAGCATAAAATTGTACTTTCATTCATTCAATTAGAGGGACCTGTATATATTAAAATTTGCCTGGTCTGCCCAGTAATTAATAATTTTGATCCTTTAAAAGAATGTGCTAAATTATTAGATGAAATAAAAGTACCTAAATGTAAACCTTATTCTTTTTAATAACCCACAGAAATACACAAACATTGTGGAAATCATCTAAAAGATAGTTAAGATTGCCTTACTTTTCTTACTGCTATTTCCTATGAAATTTTCATTTTCTATAATTCATAATTGATATATTATTATTTATTCGGTTACCTAACGTTAGGTCTCATAAGAAGCACCTAATTTAAATATAAGAAATACTGACCTAAAGTAATAAATGCCGGGTATGTTACCCTTAGATTTGCAAGATAAAACCATACAACCTCTAGTAATTTTGTTACGATATTATAAGTAACAAACAATAAACACAAAATTAAAGTCACAATTTAATAAACACTAATCACTAAAATAAAAAGGTTTTTATCCATCCAAAAAAACTTCTGCAACCACAAAATATGATCACACAAAGCAAAACAATCGAAACTAATACGGCTCTCATAAAAGTATAATGTGTTGCCTAACTACACACTGATTTATTAGTGTGTAAGTAGGCAACACATTAAATTATTTCGTGGAATTTCGTTATTGCGCAAAATCGGCGGGGCCAACTCTGACAGTTATTTTTATACTGGGCTGGACATTTTTTGATCGAATGGGCTATAGCATTGGGCTTCCATACACCTTTAAACTTCCTTGCACTTAACCAACTGCAAACCGTATGTGGCCATGCAGTAAAAAAAATAACAAAAATAAATATTATTTCTAATAGAAATTTTTAAAAACAAAAAAAGAAAAAAGTAACAAATTTATATATGTTTTATACAATAGTGATCTCATTTAGTAAAACATTTTTATAGGCAAGCTTAAATTTCTGTAATGAACAGTGTTTAAGATTAGGTGAAAGCGACTTATGAACCATTTTGCATCTCAATTTTTTCAAAATGCATCGAGTGACCTGAAATTTTGACTGTTTTTGGAAATAACTCGATAAGTCTGCATTTTATCAAAAAAACTGTAAATAAAAAAATGTAGCTTTTAAAAAAACGACATAATAATAACTTTTTTAAAGCATTTGCAAAGACGTTTCTTTAAAAAAAAGGTATAATCATAAAAATTGAGTGAGTTATGATTAAAATCAGGTTAGACCAAAATTTTTTTAAGTTCAAAAATCTTCGAAAACAACCCCTAACTACCACCCTAATTAAAATGAGTCGTAGCCCTTTTTCAAATCTCTTTATGTACCATAAATACATTTTAGAAGTGTAACCTATTTAAATTGATTAATTTTGGAAAAAATGGAGCTGCAAGTGAAAGTCAAATTTCAGAATTTTATTAAAAAATTACCATTTTTTCATAATTACTTAAAAACTAAGGGAGAAACGTAAAAATTACTAGAGTATCAAATTGTAGCTTTTTAAATTACAAATAATTTGCTTTTTTGAATTCACTGTATGACGGAAATTAACTCTTTAAACTCACCCCTTTAAAAAAGTTAGGGTTTTAAATAGTTCTAATATATAGGACCTTATAGCTCTTAAAAGAAAACAACAAAATACTTTTGAAAAAATTTTATAACAAAAATTGAAGAAGATATGCTTAAAAAAAAACAATTTTTTGGAGCATTTTAAAAGCGATTCAATGCATTTTTTAAAAAATCCGCGGTTTTGTACTATTTTTGGCATTGTAATATTGTAAGGGTAATTTTGTTATAAATTACATAATTAAATTAAATACTTTTGAGCTGTCAGATTTTTAATTACAACCTGTGACATATATGTTAATTTTTCTAGGGTAAACATTTTTTTTTTAATAATCATAGTAAAGGTTGATTTTCAAGGGTTGAAATATATTAAATAATGTTTCAAAGAATTAAATACTTATTTTGCAATTTATTTGAGCCTGATTTTATGGGACTTAAGCTTTAATATAAAGTTTATAACGTTTTTGCAATAAGGGGTAGTTTTCACCCTTAAAAAATAAAACGCGACATTCAGCATAATGAAGATTTTGTAGAAGAGGGTAAGTATAGCTCAATCCCAAATTTTTATGCAAAACACTTTGATAATAAATTAATTTTTTAGGGTAAATATATATTTTTTAAATCATAATAGGGGTTGATTTTAAAGGGCTGAAATATTTCAAATATTGTTACAAAGAAACAAATACTACTTTTTCAACTTACTTGAGTCAAATTTTACTCAACTTAAGCTTTAATGTATAGTTTTATAGGTTTTAGCAATAAAGGGAAATTTTCACCCCTAAAAAATAAAGAGCGCCCATCGAAATAATATAGATTTTGAAGAGGAGGGTAAGTTAAGCTTAATCCCAGATTTTCATGAAAAAATTGCTAGTTTTTGCACTTTTTCTAGCTTTGTTTTCTGCACTAAAAATAGTCACCTTGCGAATCCCAAATTATATGCCATATTTTATACATACAGGGATGCGCAAAAGTCCGGAATAAAATTAATATCTTTTTAACCAGTAACTTAGGAAAAAAACGCTGAAACACGTCAATTGATTTTATATTTTTTTCAACCCCTTAACTGCAACCCTTCCCAACTTTTTTTTCAAATGCAAACCTATGTCGTGTATGGGCTCATTGAAAAGCTCGTAAAAAATGAATCTGACCATACCCTTCTTTTTTTTAACTTATGTGGTTACCAGGAAATGAGAAAAAACTCTTTTAAAAACAAAAAAGTTAGAAATACCTACTTAGTGCTATCTACGGGTGAATTAACGTTGCAAATAAACAAATAAAGTGGCATTCAGCATTGATGATGTACACTGCTCAACAATTGCTAAGGATCATCAGTACCTAGTTTCTAAAAGTTTACAAATTTTAAGAACAGACCAACCTGGGCAGGCAGCACAACAAATTTTATTGATTATGTGTAAAATTTATAACGTTATCTAGCATCAACATTCTTTGGAATGAATTTTTTCAGAAAGAAATTACACATAAAATCAGTTACAATCCCAAGCAATTGTTGAGCAGTGTCAGTGTACTTCAAAAAGAGAAAAGTTGTTAAATTTTTTGTACCAAATTTAATGCTTGATAAGAAAATTTTTTTGACTCAGTTTTAAAATTGTGGCATTTTGGTAAATTAAAATCTTTTAGTTTATTAATTGTGTACCTTCAGTGTTCTTTTTTAATTGCCAAACAAAAATGGTATTGTCAGAGAGGCAGGTATCGAAGTCTTGATATTGTTGGAATGTGGGGTAGAATGGAGTCAAAGTGAAGGTGTACTTTATTTAATGCAAAATATCCGGAAAATCACATTTCCCAGGCTACTGTAGTAAGTCTACACAAATTTGAAAACATGGTACAGTGAAGGACTTGCCCAGAAGTGGACGGCCACAAAATTTAGACGAAGATCAAAAATTGGACATTGCCGTATCTCTGCAGGAAGATCCACATTTGTCAACGGTTTCATTAGCCCAAAACAATCCTGCGTCTAGACGTACGATTGGGATGTTTTGAAAACAGAAAATACCACCCATATAAGGTATATTTGTCCAAGAGCTCTTGGAAGATGACTATGACAGGCGTTTGCAATTTTGTGAGGAAATAATGAGGCGATGTGACGAGAATAATGGGTTTCCACTGAACATACTCTTTTCGGACGAAGCTTCTTTTTATTTAAATGGAGTAGTTAACAGGCACAATTATCGATTCTGGAGTCAGGAAAACCCACACTGGATATCGAAGCTCATACGCAGCGTCCTCAGAAAGTAAATGTATGGGCAGGCATTATCAACAACAGAATATTAGGCCATACTTTTTTGAAGGAAACCTTACAGCTGCACGCTACTTAGACTTTTTACGCTTTGAATTAGTGTCTGTTTTAGCTGTTATGTTTCCCAATGAAGCAGATCCAGATATCCCCACTGAAACACTTTGGTTCCAACAGGACGGCGCTCCCCACATTTTGGTATTAACGTCAGAGAATATCTCAATGAAATATTTGCAGGACACTGGATTGACGACGTGGTACAATTGAATGGCCGCCACGATCCCCAGACTTAACGCCATTAGATTATTTTTTTTTGGGGATATCTGAAAGTTTTAGGTTTATCAAAATAGGGCCGCTAATATTGAAGATCTAAAAACAGAATTAAGTGGCAAAAATACCGGCTGAGGCCATTCGGAATTCCGTAGACGGGTTTTACCATCGCCTGGAGCCTGCCAAGTAGAGGTGGAGGGCATTTTCAGCATCTTTAACGTTAATTCACCCGAATAATTTATTTCTAACTTTTTGTTCTTAAAAGAGTTTTTCTCATTTCCTGTAACACATAAGTTAAAAAAAAGAAAGTTGGTCAGATTCCATTTTTACAGCTTTTCAATGGCCCATACACGAATAGGTTTGCATTTGAAAAAAAAATTGGGAGGGTTGCAGCTGAATAGGTTAAAAAAAATTCATTTATTGCCAAAAATGCGTACAATTTAAAATCAATTGACGTGTTCGGGTTTTTTTCCTAAGTACTGGTTAAAAAGATATTAATTTTATTCCGGACTTTTGCGCATCCCTGTATTTAAATTTATCTTGCATTATATTACGTCGATTTATACTAAAATTATACTGTTAATAGAAGACTTCCTACTATAATTAAGAAAAAAAGAGCCAAAAATAATGACCCGGATGGTGTTGTAATTGAATTTGGATGGAATCATAATAACAGAAGAATCTTGTTTACACTGTAAGTCAAATTGCACCTGACAACACCCACCTTACCAAGACAAAAAAAATATAAGTACATAGTGCCACTCGTAAATACGAATAGCGATACCGTTTAAAAGTATCTTTAACATCACGATAACTCTTTAATAGCCTGAAGGTAAACGTATTCTTCATACTTACTCTCTAAAATCTAAAATTATAGTCAAGGGGAAAAACTTTTCATTTGCTTAAGGACGTATGTAAGGTTTGTCTAGGAGATTAAGTAAAAACGGAAAAATGCAGTCTTGTTTTGATGAATAATGTAACATCCTTTTATTTTTACTTTCCAATCTCATTTAAGATTCTCCTACAGAGAATATTGTATTTTTAGGTTTATAGATCTATGGGTTAGGAGTAATAAGCATTAGGGGTCAATCAGTTACGTAGGACCATGCTTTAAAAAAATATTTTAAATAATTTAAACGAAATAATAGATACAGCAAAGAACTAAGACTCCAAAAGTTGCCCCTGGCGCACAAATGCAAAGGATAAAACATTAAGTCTTTAGACCTTTGAGCAAAACTTCACAATAAAGTATTTCCTTGTTTAACTGATCTAATTATCCAGTATTGCAGTGTCGCCAACTCTCAAAAATTTATCCCCCCAAAGCCCCAATCAAAAACCCCCAAAATCCCCACAATTACTAGGAATTCCCCTAAAAATTTCATTATTTATAAAATAAATAATTGAATATTTATTTTTAACATTCATTCAGGTAGAGGTTTATCTTGACTTTTAAGTATTTTGTTAAGTTTGGTGTTGCGTGATTTTGAATAAGTTATTGTTTTCCTACTTTGCAATAGATTTTGTACAAATTGGGGATTTTTTTTCTATTATCTTTACAGTAAGTTTTGTTATACAGAATGTGTTTCCAAAAATAATATAATTGGCTAGGTTGGATTATCCAGAGGCCTATACTATTACACTTTATTTTGCTTAATTAACATTATAAATACATAATTTAAGTTATAAATTAAAATATATATTAATATATATATATATATATATATATATATACATATATATATATATATATATATATATATATATATATATTATATATATATATATATATATATATATATATATATATATATATATATATATATATAAATATAATAAAATATATTTAAATTTGGAAATTGAAAAAAAAAGGAAAAAATGAAAAAATGCACAGAGAAAGAAGGTGTTAAATTAAAATTTCCCGCTTAGCTAGGGTTGCCGCGAGACACGAGATACGAGACGTCTCGTCTCGTCTCGAAGCATTTTGTCTCGTCTCGAGAGCATTTTGTCTCGATTTGGGGCCGAGACGAGACGAGATAAAATACTTCGAGACAAGGTCGAGACGGGACGTCTCGAAAAATTTTAATGACCAAAACTAACAATATATTTCTAGTTCTTAAGAATTATACAGGTTGTTTAAGATTTAGTGTTACAAACTTCGACAGCATTTGGGAAATTCTTGCAAAATAAGTTTCTATAAACATAGGTCAGAAATGCATCGTTTCAGAAATACAGGGTGTTAAAAAAGAAGCTAAAATTAATTGCCTTAAAAAGTATATCACCCTGTGATTTTATAATTTTTTAATTATTTTGAATATTTCACTCATGTACATATTTTCCCATAAGGAAGTGGTATTATGGAAAAATTACAGCGGAAATTCCACGTCGTCTAGGCAACGTGGTTTTTCCACTTACTGTCAAATTGACAATACGAAATTTTTAAATAATAATTACGGTTTGTTCAATTAATATTTAATTTTAAGTTTATAAACTTTATCTACGTTTTTGATTCGTGAAATATTCTCCCTAAATACCGCTCGTGCTTTAAAATGAACCAGATATTTTTTTACTCATGCGTGTATTCTTAAATTTCACTCGTCCCTCGGACTCGTGAAATTATAAAAACACGCTATTAAAAATTATCGGTATTTTTAAGCACTCGTGGTAATACCCCGATAAAACAACTTAAAATACCACTATTTTGTCTCCTGTTTTTTTTTAAATTTTGCTTTGCTTTCAAAAAAAAAATTAAACCGATTCTTTTTATATCCTTTTGAAAAGTAGAAGTTTTAATTTGTCTCTCGAAAAACCTAAATAACGAAAAAGTTGTATTTAAGTTGTTTTATCAAAATAATTGTTTTAAAAATTATGTACAATTTAAGCTTCTTTTAAGTTTAGGACCCTGCGTATTTCCAATTTCGAAACGATGCATATCGATGATATATGTTTATAGAGACTTTTTTGCAAGATCCAACTGCTGTTAAAGATTTTAAACTATTGCTCAAACACCCTGTATAATTATAAGAAAAATTTCTAGAAAACATTTTACCTGTGTTTTGTAGTTTATGACTTATGTTTCATTATCTTTTAGATTTTTTTCTATTTTGTGGACATTTTTATGTCACTTATATGTTCTATATTTTTATTTTAAATAAAAAACAAATTATTAGGTTCATTATTTTATTTTTAGTTGCAAATTGTGGGTGTCCGTAAAGTCTGAAATCACCAATTTTCGAGACAACTACACAATTTTAAGAAAAGCTCAATCACGTCAACTTTTCTTTACAAGGCGTGTTATAAAAAAATACAAGCATTTATACAGGGTGTTCCATTTTTAAAAATATTAATTCATTTCTTACTTCTTACAAGCTTCAACACAAGAATGAACTAAGAAAAATGTCAAAACATTTTAAAAGGCAACCGCTCTATAGATCTTTAAATAGTAAAAAACATGCAAGAACTATTGCCGCATCCCGAATAAAACGGTGTGTCGGCAAAGTATACAGGCGCGGCGGCACTTTTTGATGCCTATGCAGAGGGTTGTTTTTGAATGTTTTTCTGTTACTTTTTGCCGCTATTATGTTTTAAAAAGTTTTAATTTAAACTGAAAACAATGCATCCTCCTTAAAATACATATTGCTTGCAGCAGATTTTGCAATTAGTTTGTAGGTAGGTATATAGTGTACAGGGTGAGTCAACGATGGCGAGGAGTAAGTAATTTAATGCCTTGAATATAAGATGTGTAGATAATGTAAGTATTAGGTAGGTATATGGTTAATAGTATGTTAAATTTTAACAATATTTTAAATTAGACAGGGCACGTCCATAAAGTGTTAGGGTGCTACAAAAATATTTTTTTAAATGTAAGATAGAATACCTATACCTACTCATATTTTTACAGTTTTGGATTATATTTACTTAATTCTAGAAATTCCTATACCTACTTTACATTCTATACCCAAAAAGTTACGTTTGTATAAGAATATTGCCATTTAGGATAGTTTGGGTATACTTAATTATTATGGAAAAAGTTAAAAATTGGTAAAAAAAATGAGAATGAACATTTTTAAAATTAAACATTGGAATTAATAATGTAATGATAAAATTTGTGTGTTCCATTTAAAAAATAAGTCTTTTTATCACCATCTTGTGCCCTGTGCAGATATAGAAATTAGTTTAAAAAATGTGTAACATGTACCTAAAAATAAAAGTCGACGGGTCCAAGCATTTTTATAAAACTTCCGATCTAATTTTTATTGAAATTATCCTATACATTACTAATGCACTGTATATTGAAATTAATTTAATTGAAATAAACCAAAACAACTCGAGACAAACGAGACAAATCGAGACGAGACGAGACAAACGTTTGTCTCGTCTCGTCTCGACCCTTGTCTCGTCTCGTCTCGAAATATATTATCTCGAAATTTCGAGACGAGACGAAACAAGGATTTATCTCGTCTCGTCTCGTCTCGCGGCAACTCTAGCTTAGCTGAACGACTTTCGGGTTTGACGTAACAAGAAGGAAAACTGACTAGTTTCTTACCGTGTACCATTTGTTCCTGTCTTTTCCTGAAGTTTTTTAATGGTTTGCGAGTTTTAAAAAGAAATGTTTTTATTTTTTTTAAGCCTAAGTAATTAAGGAGTGTCTGCAGAACTAACAGTACCTACTTTGTGACTTATACAAACCGCAAATTGCATTGCTGCAGCCAAAATGCATTCAAAAAATGCATTTTTTGAGACGGCTCTTGGAAGATTTAATAACTTTGTAAATATGAGTTGACTGACCAAATCAGGTTGGTGAGTCGCTGATCACGATTATGATTGATTATCAAATTGACCCACAGCCGACCTGGAGCTCAGGAAACCGATGAATGTCATCTCCGTAGGACCAAAATTCACGCGGGAAAGGAGAGTGCTGGCACCTGGTGCTGCGAAACCTGGACGTGGACGTCATCCCCGAGAATTTTCCTGACAAGATCGACAAAAACAACTCGAAAATCATTGTAGGGGCGTTTTCGACGTAAAATTTGGATTATGCGCCCCAAAAAACGCCCCTACAATGATTTTAGGGCTGTTTTTGGCGATTTTGTCAGGAAAATTCTTGGAGATGACGTCCATCGTCTAGGTTCCGCAGGGTGTTCCAATGCCACATTTGAATTCAGCGACCCAAAAAATCCCCGGGCGCCAAAAAGTTTCTCTCCTTCCCTGCGTGAATTTTGGGAGAGTCCCACGGAAGTGACGTTTAGGACCAGATTACCGTGCACCAGGTGCTCAGGGGGTCGTTTCCGCCGTAAAATTCGGATTCATCGCCCCAAAAAAATCCCCATAACGGTTTTTGGTTCGTCTTTTTCGATTCGATTCGAAAAAACCCCGGGCGTCGAGGTTTCTTTCCTTCCCGCGTTAATTTTGGGAGAGTCCCACGGAGATGAGGTTCATCGACGTTTCTGAGCTCCAGGTCGGCTGTGGGTCAATTTGAACATCATAATCGTGATCAGCGACCTGGAAAACCCCCGAGAACCGGATTTGGGCCAGGTCTGACTCATATTTACAAAGTTATTAAATCTTCCAAAAGCCGTATCAAAAAATGCATTTTTTGAATGCATTTTTGGCTGCAGCAATGCAATTTGCGGTTTAGATAAGTCACAAAGTAGGAACATTTTTTACAAAAAATTTTTGGAAGCGAATGCAATAAACCGCATTTGGATCCGTCTTAGTGCAAAAAATTCCAAGGTTAAGTGCTTCATTGCCTCGACCCAAAATGAGGCTATCTTTTTTTCTCTATCGCCTACGATACGTCATTACTTCATCAACAATCCCAAGATAAATACGTGAAATTAAGACAAAAAAACAGAAGTAGGATTTAAGGAAAGTAAATTATATACGCAAAACAGTTTCTAGGAATGTTACAGTTAAGATTAACTCATTTAAATTACCTAAAATAAAATTCATAAATGTATGTGGAGCAAACGGTCAGCGGTGTTTTGCCAGAAATTTTTAGAATTTCGTTTTGTTTTAGTATGATAATTTTATTTAATCATAACCCAATATAATATTTAATCAGTCTAAAAAAACTATTTTGGCACACTTTAGACATACAACGTACTTTTCCACACGCAAACGCGTTTCACATTTATTTGCGCCCGGAAAGTAAATTTAGGCTCTTTAAACAGTTTTAAAAACAGTAAATAAAAGCTTTATATAATATTTTATCTACAAACGTGTTAAAAATTCAATTTTTAACAGTATCTAGATTTGTTAAAAATGTTACTTTAAAGCACCTCCTGGACAAAGTTATCGCACCACTTTATATTTTAGAGATTCACTTCTTTTTAGAGAAATAAAAAAAAATAGAATAATTAACATTGTTAACTTTGCATTATTTATTAGCAAAAATTCATATTCAACTCAACAAAATAAAATTTAACTAACTAAACTCATCTTTAGGAAAAAAAATCGATTTTCAATAAATTCAACTTCAATACAAAAAATAAACAATAGCCCCAAGAACAACCATAATGCATTATTAATACCGTGTGTTGCCACCTCTAGCTGCAATAACCGCTTGGAGTCTTCGTGGCATTCCTCTTATTAAATTTTGAAAACTTTCCTGTGGAATGTTTTCTCACTCCTCACGAGCAGCCTGTTCCAGTTCAGCTAATGTTCGGGGTGGAGGATTTCTTTGCCGAATACGCCTTTTTAACATGTCCCAGACATGTTCTATTGGGTTCATGGCGAGGCATTATCATGCATTAGCAAGAAATCCGCTCCTATGAATGGCGCAAATGAAACTACATGTTCTTCAAGGATCTTCAACACATATCTGCGTGCATTAAGGGCATGTCTAGGTAGAGGCACTAACTCCGTACAGGCATCGTAGGCGATGCCTCCCCAAAACATAAAACTTCCTCCAGCAAATGACTTCCTTGGAGATAT
>JAHBCN010011359.1:0-29279 GCA_019359885.1 Listronotus oregonensis | reverse complement strand
AAACCCTTACCACTATACGTTGTCTGTGTTCTGGGTTGGGGGTTGATCCTTGCTGGGGGGTTAGGGTCCAACGCTGTTCAGTGTTCTGGTTCTGGGATTTCCCAAACTACGCGGGGTTCTGCCCGGGAGTTTTGAAATACATATTTTGGAAAATTTCGGAAATTTTACATCGGGTAGGCATTTGGGATGCTTTCTTGTTCCACGATAAAATTTTGAATTGACTACTCCAGAGTCAGAATTTCCGAGTTTGGAAGATGTTTTTGCCCATATTAGCGTTTATTTACCATATCACGGGACGGTATGCACTTCTCCTGATTCTCAACATGTAACTGGTAGGACCCTTTGGTGTATTTTCCTGGCAGGGTCAGTGGTGTACTGTTTTTTAAATTGGTTCGTAGTATCGGGTACACGTCAAAAGTCAAACAAGAGACTTTGATAAAACATACTTTAATATAAATATATAAAAAATATATAAATTTAAACCTTCCCGCACCTAAATATATCTAATTATATCTAATCGTATCTAATGGTATCTAATCTTAATTTTATAAACCGTTATTATATACATATTTAAACATTAAACAAACATCTTTTTTAATATACACAGTTTAAAAAAATAAAATAGTTTTGTTAAAAAACCCAATATTTAAATAATAACATAACTTTAAAAAAAAATTAACCTTTTAAACCCTTTCCCACGGTCAATTTTTTTGATACGTGCAATAGACTGATGACCCAAAAAGTACTAAGATTATATCTTACCCTTTTGATTCAACCATAACCATTACATAAAATTTTAAAAAAATTTTGAGTGTTTTTTTTTTAAATTTGGTTTCTAAAATTTTAAAAATGTAAAAAAAGTAAAAAGCCCTAAAAGTTTTTTTTGTTTACTTATCAAATTTCCTTTATTACTTTTTCCCCAAAAAAAATTTTTTCCTTATATCAAAATCTGTTAATAGCATATAAAAAGACATGAATCGGTATGATTTTTTTTTTTATCTGACAAGTTTTTCTCAAATTTAAAAAGTTTTAGTAAAAAAAGACCTAAATGTATTTACCAAACATTATTTGAACTGTTTTTTGTATATATAAAAGGGCTTAAAATTTTTGTTATCTAATAATTGCATTTACCAAAACAAGTAATTATTTGTTTACTTATCTAATACCAATTATTACAATTGCAATCAACAATTTTCCTTATATCAAAATCTGTTAATAGCATATAAAAAAGACATGAATAGTTATGAGTATTTTTTTTTATCTGACAAGTTTGGTTCTCAAATGTATAAAAAGTTTTAGTAAATAAAAAGACCTAAATGTATTTACCTAAACATTATTTGAACTGTTTTTTTGTGTATATATAAAAGGGCTTAAAGTTTTTGTTATCTAATAATTGCATTTACCAAAACAAGTAATTATTTAAACATGTTTAAGTGTTTTTTTATTTGACTATTAGATTGGTTCTCAATTGCCTAACAATAAAAAATAGTATAAAAGACCTAAAAGCTTTTTGTTTACTTATCTAATACCAATCATTACAATTGCAAACAACAATTTTCCTTATATCAAAATCTGTTTATAGCATATAAAAAAAGACATGAATAGGTATGAGTATTTTTTTTTATCTGACAAGTTTGGTTCTCAAATGTATAAAAAGTTTTAGTAAATAAAAAGACCTAAATGTATTTACCTAAACATTATTTGAACTGTTTTTTTTTTGGTATATATAAAAGGGCTTAAAGTTTTTTGTTATCTAATAATTGCATTTACCAAAACAAGTAATTATTTAAACATGTTTAAGTGTTTTTTTTTATTTGACTATTAGATTGGTTCTCAATTGCCTAACATTAAAAATAGTATAAAAAGACCTAAAAGCTTTTTGTTTACTTATATCAAAATCTGTTAATATCATATATAAAAAGACATGAATAGGTATGAGTATTTTTTTATCTGACAAGTTTGGTTCTCAAATGTATAAAAAGTTTTAGTAAATAAAAAGACCTAAATGTATTTACCTAAACATTATTTGAACTATTTTTTTTTGTGGTATATATAAAAGGGCTTAAAGTTTTTGTTATCTAATAATTACATTTACCAAAACAAGTAATTATTTAAACATGTTTAAGTGTTTTTTATTTGACTATTCGATTGGTTCTCAATTGCCTAACATTTTGTTTATTTAATACCAAGTTCTCAAGTACATAAAAGTGTTTAGTAGTAGTATATATAAGGCCTAAATGTATTTACCAAACAATTATTTGAAAATCTTGAGTAGTTTTTAGTATATCAAAAGGACTAACAGTTTTTGTTTACTTATCTAATAATCTCAAAGGTTTTAACTGTTTCTATAATTACATTTACCAAAACACGTCATTATTTGAAAATGTTTGAGTATTTTTTTTAATTATCTAATAATAAAAGTGTTTAGTAGGGTATACCTTAAATTTTTTTTGTTTATCTAATAATACTAGGTTCTCAAATGCATATAAGAATTATAAAATTTAGCAGTATCTATTATTTAAGACCTATTATGATTAAATTATATTTAATGATTGAAAGTAGTATCTATCTCTGACAACATGTATTATTATAGAGATATTTTCTATAAGATCTATCATGAATGCATTCCTATTTGAATAGTTATATGACAAGTTTGTTTGATATGTACTCAAAAAATAAGAACTAAAAATGGCTTTATACCAGTAATAAATTTATTCAACTAATCGTAAATCAAAAAAAATTTAAACTAAAAGACATAGGAAAACCGTTAGTAGTAAAACTTAAAAAAATATTAATTAAAGTCTAAAACATTCTCAAAAATCCCAATAATGAAATACAATATAGTAATATATACAAAACTTACTTTTTTATATGGTAAGAACACTATTGAAGAGTTATTTCACAAATTTCTGTAGTAAGATAGTAGTAACTGTTGTTCTCCCCAATCTACTTAAATATATATTAATATATATATATATATATATATATATATATATATATATATATATATATATATATATATATATATATATATATATATATATATATATATATATATATATATATATATATATATATATATATATATATATATATATATATATATATATATATATATATATATATATATATATATATATATAGCTGGCAACCAACACACAGATAAGTTTGTTATTCAAACAAACATGTTTTTCATTTTTAATTAGTTTATTTCTCACGCCCTATATTTTTCTGATTTTCGAATTTGAACATATTTTTGTAATTTGGAAATAAAAATTTTTTAAACTTGGAAAGTCTTTTAATACATATGTTTTTTAATCCTTAGATAAAAAATTTGATAATTTCAAATTTTTTAATATTTGAAGTTTGTAAGAGAGATATTCTAGTGGAATTACGTTAGAGGAAATCAGTTTTAAACTTTTGTATTTTAGCTTTTTTAGTAGACAAATATACATAACATGATTAAACAAGTATCAGCTGGTTTTTGCAACTAATTAATATTGAATTCGCCAAACTGTCAAAATTCTACTATTTTCTGTATTGGTTAAGAGTTTTTTTAGTTTACATACCTATATCAAATAAATAGAATCTCTTTTCCGTAATTACTGTTGAACTTCACCAAACTGTCAAATTCTTACTATTGATCAATAATTTTTTAATTGGCTAGGAGTTTTCCTAATTTTGGTTTGTGTTCACTCTATATTTTTTAATAGAATCTCTTTTTCCTGTAATTAATGTTTATTTCGTCAAACTGTCAAAATTCTACTATTTTCTGTATTGGTTAGGAGTTTTTTTAGTTTACATTCCTATCTTGAACCCTATCAAATAAATCTCTTTTTCCTATAATTAATGTTGAATTTGCCAAACTGAAAAAAAAGAAATATATATTTTTTTTAATTTCTAAAAGCTAGTGAACACCCTGTATATAGAGTTTTTGATATATTGTTAAACAACTAAAGCTTATGTATTTTACTGTTTTACTTTTTATGTAATGTCAATCCATAGATATTAAATAAATATATATAAACCAAAAAATTTTTATTTCTAAGTGTAGAGTATATAAATAATTATTATCTAAAATATTGGAAAATTCTGTTATACATTCTATGTTACATGCCTATTTTTACAAGTTAAAATAAAAAGCAATAAGTTATTTGTATTAAATTGAGCCGTTTTTAAACAAAGAGGGTTAACTATTTATTAATTCTTAAAAAGGTATTTTTTAATTTTAAATGTTAGTGAACGCCTTGTATATCATATTTTTTTTTGACATAGAAAGGCAATACGTTATTTGTATTAAATTGGACAGTCTTTTTTTTTTAAATAAACAAAGATTATTAACTATTTATTAAATCTTAAAAAGGGAGTTTTTTAAAAGCTAGTGAACACCCTGTATATAGGATTTTTTAGTCTGGAAAGCAAGACACTGTATTAAACAAGAGTAATAAAACTTTTTAGATCTTAAAAGGTATTTTTCTTTGCTTTTTAAAAAAGTATTTTTTTTTAAAAAAAACTAGTTTGGAAACGTCTTTGTATATTGATATTTTAATATAGAACAATAGGATAATATTTGTATTAAATCAAACACCAATTCATTTTTTATATATAAACAAAGAGTGTTAACTATTTTTTTAAATAGGTATTTTTTTCTGTCTTTAGTAATATTTTACTAGTTCTAGTGGACGCCTTGTATAAAATTAAAAGTTAACAGGTTTTTAAGATAAATATTTGTCTTTCCTCTCTTTATTTTCTGTCAAATATATATATAGATGAAAACAATTTTTAATTTACATAGCTACATACTTTTTGTTTTAAAAAATATTACTTACTTTTTTTTTTTTTTTTTTAAATCACTTTCAAAAACTTTTTTAATATGCAATTATTTATGTAACACGTTTTTAATTCAAATCCATTTTTAACACTTCTAACAGAGAACTAAACGTTCTTATCTTTTGTATTATGTGATAAGAAACTATCCTTGAAACAGTCGCATTTCTGGGATGACTTATTAATTAAAAATACAGAGTGAGACTAAAATGTTTATATAGTTACGTTACAAGTAAAAATAATGTCTTTAAGTGAAGTGAATAAAATAGTAATTATTATTATTAAACACATAAATAACCTTTTTAAATACATCCTTGAATAATAAAACAGTAAATAATATTAAATCGATAATATTTATTTTCGTTACAATACAAAGAAGAAATTTGTTTACAAAATTAAATACATAACTTTTTTAAAAATGTTCCAATTTTCAGCTCGAATAGGGAATTGACGCATGACAAAGCAAATCGGACTTACACTGCCTGCTGAAATTATTATAGTTTTACCTAGTTTTTAACTTCTCTTTTAATAAGGTTTTAAATTCTTATATTTCCAAACAGTCCCTTTTCTTGCATGTTGTGTTAGTTTTTGTATGGTTTCTTGGTGCTTGTTAAAGTTAGTGAAATTAGGAAGATATCGAAATAAATTCGACACCTATATATTATCCTAATACTCACATCAAAGCTCAGTATGATCTATGACGTTATAGAGACCTGTTGAGTCTCAGTAAACCTTTATAACAACTTCAACTGGAACAACTGGACAACTACAACTGGAACAACTGGAACAACTGGAACAACTGGAACAACTGGAACCAGGTTCAGGTTCGCCGGGTTCAGGTTGTTCAGAACCACCAAGGTTGATTAGTTTTCTAAAAATAGTTAAGAGTAAATATGTACAGAAAGGTTTTCAAAACCATACATTTCTAGTAATTTTTCACCAATTTGGATAAACATAGTAGGGCCAGACTTTGTGGAACTAATTGAGTTTCCCTTCTGTTTCTTATATACCAAACTATGTAACACTACCTTAAAGTGCTTAGTAGATGAGAATATATTTTTTTAATACATCCTGTCTTAAAAACTGTTTTTTCAACTTTTTAAAAAAGGTTTATTGTTTTTTTAATACATCCTGTCTTAAAAACTGTTTTTTCAACTTTTTTAAAAAGGGTTTTATTGTTTTTTTACACTCTCTCCGTCTTTTTCTTTGAGTTATGTTAATTTTACAATATAACAAAAGGAATTTAAACTGCTTATCTATATATTACTAAAAGAATATTCGCTTAATTACCATCAAGTTTATTGTCTTGTTTTTTTTTCATCAACTATCATTGACTTAAACTATTTTTATTCAACATCTTAGGTTGGTTGATGTGTTTATAATTTAGTAAATAACTGTTTGCTCTGTATAATACATCCCTGACCACTAAGTCTTTTTTACCTACCTAAAATTTCTACGGGTAGTGTATTTTTTAGTGACGATATTCTTTGTCATTTCTCATAGAAGCATATCTTCCATGTGTTTATTAGACAACCTCGATTTTCCCGCTTTTGGTTAAACCATCTTCCGTTTTCTTATCAATTTTAGTCATATTATACAGAACTATATTTAAATCTTAAATTGAAATAATTATTAGCGAGAAATTTTTACAGTAATTATTGAATATTTTTTCTATGGAAACACAATTATGACGATGATCCGCTATCGGACCACTATAAAAATGTTAAATATTGCAAATTTGCAGCCATTTTGTGGGCGTGTCGAAATTTCGAACAGAAGCGAGTGGTTAAAGCAGTTGATCCTAATTTTAAATTATAAACAGATGTTATTTAATTTTTTATAGTTGGCATGATTTGTTTATATCTCATGACTCACTATGAAGATATTATAACCTTTCTACAACAGCTAAGCTCATTCAAGATTCAACCATGGCTCTGTTAAGTTCGTCATACGTCGTATTAGTAGCGTTAGTGCAAAATGTGTTTTACATTTATGCGCCTTATATTGCTCCAGCTGCTTCGATAATGTTAGAAACCGAAGATTTTCCATCAAATAATTCATGGCTTTCACTTCAATATACGACAATGGATCGACATCATGTTGGCGTTTTTAAGACACTTGTACCAGCATCAGCCCAAACATTTCTCCGATACAAGGTTAAATTCCACTATACAGATGATACTTTTGGAGAAACGGAATGGAAAACATTAATAAGTCAAGCATCCGAACCATGTACCAACGTAACCACTGCAGCAGAGGTTCCAGCAGTTGTCCCTCGACCAGATGAAATTTATAATAGTTTAATTATTTTTATTGCTGCAGCTTGTAGTTTATTACTAACTAAACTAGTGTATAAGATTGCTAAAAGTCGATGTACAATGTGGTTTAAATAAATTAAATTAAAATATGTACAATGTGTTTTATTATTTAATCTATTACACTTTAAGCAGCACCCCCCTTAATTTGACGTTTGACATTTGGCGGCTGCCATTTTTACTGGACATGCGTAAGATCCTAAGATACATCTCACCCACGTAACCTAACTTTCCCAAGTCACATGGTTTTGACGTTTGACGTTTGACGTTTGACATTCGACATTTGATCGCCGCCATTTTTTTAGTGCATGCGTAATACTCTAAAATATATCTCATACACGTAACCTAACTTTTCCAAGTCACGTGGTCTTTGACGTATGACGTTTGACATTTGACATTTGACATTTGACAGCCGCCATTTTTTTAGCGCATGCGCAGTACTCTAAAATAAACCTCGCCCAAGATTCCTAATTAATGTATGACGTCAAGATTTCGAGATAATAAGCTCCTCCGGAGGTGGAGGGGCCAGAACGCCCCATCTTACCCTACTAGAATGAAAAAATCCGGTCATCTCTTAATGTTGTTTTAAGTTTCTATGGTTTTAGCGGTTTTTGTATAGTGACAAAACAGCCATAGCAATAATTAATAAGTAATTAGATATCACATGACGAGTAGAAATAGGTAAAACCTTAAACAAAAAAAAAACGATTAAAACAATTTTTACAGATTAATAAATCTGTAAAAATCTGTAAAATTTTTTACAGATTAATAAACTGGCCAATACACCAGTTTGTAAGGCCATCATACCAAAAAAAAAAAAAAAAGGTTAATAAATCTGTCATTATTACATTTTTATTAATCTCTATAGCATATATGGTTATTATGCAACTCTCAAATCCCGCTGAAACCATAGAAACGTTAAACAACATTAAAAGATGAGCGGATTTCTCCTTCTAAATTTGTATTTAAATGCGTATATCTCGTAAACAGTTAAATATAGGGATATGATATACTGAATAAAAAATATCTAGAATTTTATGCAGAAAACAAAAATGTAACAAATAATATAGGGAGTGATTTACAAGAAATGAACTTTGTTCTTATGGGGACTTTTTGATACAGCCAGTATACATAACATTGTTTGCAAAATATAGAGCAGCAAAAACCAAATATTTTGGATTAACATTTGTAAACATTTTTTTCCCAATTTGAATATTTAAAGCAATAAACGGGGGGTCTTAATTCACAGACTTACCCTGTATATCTTGATGAATATTACGATCTTAAAAATTGCTGGTTTTAAATTTTATATCTCATAGCCTCATATTCACCATACTAGAAAATTAATTTAAAACTCATCTTTATATATATATATATATATATATTATATATATATATATATATATATATATATATATATATATATATATATATATATATATATATATATATATATATATATATATATATATATATATATATATATATATATATATAATATATTTATATTTATTATTTTTTTATATTTATGAATAAATTTTCTCCGCCATTGGACTTTAAATTCCTTTCAATTCTTCCCCATTTCGTTTTCGCTCTTGCTAAGGTTGTAATACTATACATTAGAAAAGTTGTTTTGACCCATACCATAACATAGGTATAGGTCCTGGCTTTAAATTTTGAAACAAAAAACACTCTTCTGAAATTTTGTGGATGAATTTTTTTCTACAACTTTTTTATCTCCGAAAATTCTGAGAATTGAGATTCATGCCTCGAACCAAAAACATTTATAGTTTTTACTACACAGGGTGTTTCAAAAAACGCGCAAACGCTAGGCTGGAGATTGGCCATCCAAAAATAATAGAAAAAGTTCTAATAAACATGGGTCCGCAATCGTTCCGTTACTGAGATACAGGGTGTTGAAAATTAAAAAAATATTAGGTATAAATCTAACAACTCCTTACAGGTATTTGGTTCAAACTTTGGTTAAATTATGTGATGCATAGAAGATAATTTTTAACCTAAATCAATTGAATTTATTTCCAGCAGAGGGGTGCATAGGGGTAAAAATAATAATATTTTTGTAGAAAAATATGGTACGCCACTGGTTTTTCAATATTTTTATAGTCTTTTAAAGATTCTTGCTTCTAACTTAAACAAAACTACCTCTTGGTATTTTTTGATAAATGAAACCGTTTTGGAGAAAATTGACAAAATGTATTTCGTGAATAAACGTGTAATTAACATAAAAATCGGATTAAACAGTTTAAAACAATAAACATACTCCTAAAAAATTAATTACTAAAGAAAATGATGAAAATGACCACCGTCAGCTTCATTGCAGGCATGTAGCTTACGACGTATAGATTTTCGCACTCGCCGACAAATATGACGATTTTCTTTAATTATTTAAAATGCTTCGTCTATTCGTTGCATCAGTTCTTCTCTGGTGTGTACAGGCGTTTTATACACAATTTCCTTCAAATGGCCCCAGAAACAAAAATCCAAAGGATTTATATTGGGCGAGCAAGGTGGCCAACCAACAGGCCCACTACGTCCAATCCAACGGGCACCGTATGTTTCACTGAGATAGGCTCGAACATCATGGAGGCACCCCATCATGCTGGAACCACATCCTATCTCTTACATGCAAAGGAATCAATTCCGGCAAATCGTTACTTATACTATTTAAATAAGATTTGTGGTTAACTATTAGGTAAAACAACTGGCCTAATTATTTCATCGTCAATAATGCCGGCCCAGATGTTAACAGAAAATTGGTATTGTGAATTGGCCATTCTCAATAAATTCGGATTCTCGTCAGCCCAAGTGTGTATATTGTGAAAATTTATAATACCTTTTCTAGTAAATGATGCTTCATCAGTAAAGAGTACAATCCGTGAAAAATGTCTATCGTGCCCCAGTTGCCTCAAAAACCATTGCCAAATTATTTTCTGGGACCGAAATCCGTAGGCAACTGTTGTTCTTGTAGAGTCCTTAGCACAGAGGACGCTGAAATATTTAACAAAACTATTGCAAGAATTCTTGTACTTGTAGTTGGGTCATTTTGAACACTATCTAAAATATCTTCTTTAACTTGAACTGTACGCCGGTATCGTCTACGTCCAGAATCGAATTTGGGTGGCTTTATGGAGCCAGTCTGCTGTAAACGACGAAGTAAATTTTCAAATATGCTTTTATGCGGAATTCTTCTTTCAGGAAATTTTCGGTGATAATTTCTTACTGCTTCGTGTGCATTTTGCTTCGCTTCTCCATAAACTAAGAACATGTCAGTCAATTCATGTGAAGAATAATTTATAAAGGTCATTTTTGCACAACTGAAAGATTGAATTTAGAAGTAAATAATAAGCAGTGACATTACATTTATTTATCTGTTAGTAGATCACAATATGTCATTCTTTTATTTATTACAAAGCTTACTTATTTCTTTAGCAGCTAAACTAATATTGGAAACATGCCAAAAAGGTGCACAAATAGACATTTTGTCAATTTTCTCCGAAACGGTTTCATTTTTTAAAAAATACCAAAAGGGAGTTTTGATTAGGTAAGAAGCTAGAACTTTTAAAAGACTATAAAAATATTGAAAAAGCAGTGGCGTACCCTAATTTTCTACAATAATATTAATATTTTTTCCCCTATGCACGCCTCTGCTGAAAATAAATTCAATTGATTTAGGTGAAAAATAACCCTCTATGCATCATATAATTTAACCAAAGTTTCAACCAAATACCTCTAAAGAGTTTTTAGATTTTTAAGAAATACTTAATATTTTTTTTTAATTTTCAACAACCTGTATCTCAGTATCGGAACGATTGCGGGCCCATGTTTATTAAAACTTTTTTCTATTATTTTTGGATGGCCAATTTCCAGCCGAGCGTTGGCGCATGTTTTTTGAAACACCCTGTAGACGCACAAAACAATGCTAAATTTTTTGTATAGTTTGTCAAAGCTAACATTTTTAGGTTGGCAATGCGAATATCTCTACATATTAGTAAATTTTGTTTTTCAGATTTAAGTTGGCGGATATAAGAATTTTAGTCGGGACCGTGCTGAGTTTTAAAATTTTAATATCTTAAAAAAACTTGTTTTTAGATTACAATAACTAAATTTATCGGTATTTTTTGTTTGCTGTTTATATATTTGCATGAATTGAGAAAGCTTGATGTTTGGCCATAGTATTTTATTAAAAATATCATTTTCGCCTATACAGTGCAGATTAATAGTTATTTATTAAGTGTTTGTTACTTACAAATAGCTTACACTTTTTTTGCACTTTTTATACACACTTAGTCCTAAAATACAACTTTATTAAGAGCGCTTAGGTACGTAAAAAAATGTAAAATAGTTTACACTCTTTTTGAACAACAAACCGACCTGTTATGTTTTTTATATCTGCAGGAAAAATATTCTGATAAAATATCCCACTATAAGGGATGGTTCGATATCCCTTTTATGTAATTTTACTATTTTTTTAAGATGCCTTAAGAGAAGTTGATTTATTTCATCTGATATAACGTCTTTAGCTGCTTCCTATATTAAAAAATAAAATAAATAAAACAGTAATAATCATTTATTTATTCGGAGTATCCTTACCACAATAAGATGCTTATATTTTATAAAATAATTTAATCAAAAACGTTGGAAGGTCTGTGGCCATTGATGTAATGTGTTTAAATGAAATTAATATTCAGTTTTTTAGTAAAAGCAGTAAAGTAGTTTAATAAAGAAAAGCTAAAAAGTAAAAAGAAGATAACTTGTCAATAATTTTTATTACCATTTACCTTATTAATATACTAATAATACAGGGACACCAGATCACATATTGTTACTCGTGTCCGATAGCGACACGAGTAAAAGGAGATGTAAGAACTCTCTCCCAATCTGATATCGGATTCGTTGGAAGTCTAATGATGTTGGGAGGAACATAAAAAGGGTGAGCCACAATAGACCGAGCGGTCGCGGTGGAGGGCGTACTAAGTCCACTCACTTTAAGCCTAACCTAACCTAGTTTCAAAATACATCTTCAATAGGAGTGCTTAGGTCGTAAAAAGGAAAAATAGTGTACACTTTTTCTGAATAACAAACAGACCTATTGGGTTATGTTTTATTACATTTGCAGGAAAACTCTTATAAATTTTACAGTCTAATTGAAATATCCTGATAAAATATCTCACTCTAAAAGATGATTTGAAAAAAATATTATGCAATATTACTATTTTTTAAAGATGTCTTAAGATAGGTCAATTTATTTCATCTGATATAAGTTCTTGAGCTGCTTCCTATATGGAAATAATGAAATAAATAACACAAAATAGTAAATTTTTATAAGTGCCTGCTGCACATATCATATCGATTACAAATTAAAAGTTGGCAAGTCAAAACCGAAAAAAATAAAAAAAATATTTGAAAACAACAAAAAAGAATCTAAAGTAAATTTTAATTCAAAATGGGTCTAATAATTGACAAACCTAAGCCTGGGTATGGCCCCACAAATGATGGAAAAACCGCTAGGCGTTTTTTCCATAACCCACAAATAGGTGCAGAAATCACAGGAGTAAATTGTGAAATAATTGAAAATGTTTGTTTAATTTTAAAAATCATAGCATCTGATTATAAAATTATTACAAATGAATTTAAATTTATTAGTTTAGACAAGAACATTATATTTATCATTGTATAATAGTACAGTTCATAAGGTATGAGTTCACGGGGGTGATATAATCGAATTTTTTGACTTACCAGTTGGTCAGCTTTCGAAGGATGCTTTGGAAGCAAGACATAAAGATTGTTGAAAAATTCTATTAAATAATGGCCGTAAGTGCTCTAGAATATCTGCTCATAATGATATAATCAGAAAGCTTTTGTTAACATCCGATCCCCATCAGGAAATTTAAATCTAAGGAAAACTTTACCAAATTCGTTTTTCTGTTAGAAAAGTATGTGTTTATTAAAAATATTGTGGATTTCCCTATTGCTTTAGTTTTTTTGTAACTTAAATTTATTTGAAGAATCAAGTAGTTCTGATTCAGAATAATTGTCCTAAAATTTTTTTCATGATTCATTTTTGATTATTTATTTTGTTTTGCAAGCATTGCTAATTTTATGAATTGGTTTTTATGTTAAGTAGTTTTATATTAAAATGTATTTACTTATATTATTATGTTTTATTTTTCAATTCTAAAAAATTAACTAAGCTCTGTTGTATTTCGGCTACGCTCTATACATAAAATTATCAGGCGAAAACCCTAACCAAACTTTACAAATCCAAGCGTTTTTTCGAAAAAAAACACCCGAATTTTGAATGAATTTATAGGTTATTACAGGCCACTTGTCACGCTGTTGCTTTAGCCCAAGTGTTTTGGCCTAAAAACACTTTTCCAACTTTTATTTGGCCGTTGGCAGCCTTAAAAAAATTATTTATTATTTTTTTTTTTATAAAAATAATAACAATTAAATAGTAAAGGTACAGTAAAGCTGAAGGTGAGTAGCAGAGAGAGCGTGCAAAAATGCCCTAACTCATTTGCCGGAGAGTAGGGGGGGTTAAACTGGGCGCCACTGCTTTTGGTGCCAGGCCTAGCAGAGACCTTCCAAGATTTAATTGGGAACTCTCGTTCAACTGTACTACCACTCAAAGGTAAGAAAATTTTTAATAAACAATATTAACATTAGAAAAAAAAGGAGACACTAGGCGAGCCAAATAAAACACTATGTTTAAAACAAATAGTTAGTAGGATTTATTATAAATTTGTAATTTAAGTTTACAAAAAAAAAACTAATCAAAATATAATGGTGAATGCGCTGAGTTAATAACTGACTAACTTAAAAAAAATTATATATAAAATTTAAAAAAATGTATAAATACCGCTTAGAATGATTTAATTAACAATAATTTAATGACCAGGTGCACCATTTGAAAACCAATAAGAATATAGATTTACCAAAAAAAAATATATTACAATAATAATAAAAGAAAAGGCCGCAAATAATTAACAACAATGTGGTAAAAATTTAAAAGGTAGAATCCTAAATTCTTAATTGAAAAGTTATAAATAAAAATTGTTAGTGTGTTAAATTTAATGTTGCCTGTTTTGTCGATTCCAAGTGATGGCGGGTGTGCCAGCCACTACACCGTGAAGAGCGATGGTGTCCAAAACAACAAACAACACATTAACCAGCTAGATGGTCACTCTTTCTGACCCGTTCCAAAAAAAACTTCTTCCAAATTGATGGCCCCTCCAAACAAAACGAAAACGGTTTTGGAAATTAATGGCCCATCAGAAGAATAATGGCCCGTCCGAAGAACCCCAAGATGTTAAGGGGTATTTTCAACTAACACGTGATCCCTGCGGCGTCGAACTACAAGTCCTGCAGTGCAGATTTCTTTCCCGAAACAGCCAAAAGGCAACGCAAACCAACAAAATTTACACAAAACCAAAGGTAACTTAAATCGGGAAAGATTTTTGGGAAATTTGCAGCACAAATCCTACAAAGATGGCTTGAATACCAGTAGCTGCAAATTTTCCTAGTTCTTGGCTTGAAGATTGACGTGAAAGTCGTAAAACATGGCCGATGGCCCTTTGGCCTTCTCAAAAAGCACCAGTGGGCGCACGCACATCGCTGCTAATTCTAGGAATTTTCTCGCCCCTAAATTGGCAACATCGTAACAACATTTTGAGTTGCCTACCCACGCTGCCCAAATAACATTTCCTCGAACTGTCAAAAATATATTCAAACAAAATTATACAACAATCCAGAATAATAACCAATGTTTACAATTTCAATGCAAAGAGGACAAAATACAAAGAACCTGCACAAAAGAGACTCTGGAGGCAAAGGAAACTGCTCTGGCCCTTGTGACCCCTATGACAACTGTTGGGAAGAGAAAAATAAAGTAAACAAACTAAGGTAAATAGGGAAGGTAATGTAAACAAACCTACCTACATAGCTAATAAAAGCAAAACTGCTAAGGAAATGTAATTTCTAGACAAACTTACAAGCTGTCGAGGATTGTATATAGGGGGAAAAGCCATACCGAATACCTAGAGAAACAAAATTTGATTACGAACCCCTGAAATGGTTTAATTCAAAATACAAACATTTTAAAGGTAAGCAATAACTGGCCTTAATTTGGATGAACATAATTTGAGTACAACTATTGACTAAACACTTATTAGTAGGTTAGCATTTTGTATAAATCAATAGTTTCTAAATTAAGCAGGGAATTTAGAAACTATTGATTTATACAAAATGAATCTAACCTACTTAATAAGCTTGGTTTAGTCAATAGTGAAAGATGTACCTCAAAATTAATGTTGCATCGAACAAAATTAAGGCCAGTTATTGACTCGAGGTATCTTATGTTAATTTTTTAGTACACCATACTGTGAGGGAAAAAAGCAACGTAAAGCATAAGGTAGGATACCAAAGGCGATAGAAAAACAGAAGTAACCCAGCAATTACAATCAAATTTGGAGCCTTTTGCCTAAAATAAACTGCAAAAAAAATGAAAACCGACCTGCATTAAGGTAAACAAACTAAATTATTAAAAACAAACGTAGGAATAAAAACTAACCGTAACACACTGTATACCCCAGTCGTGGCACCAAAACTTTAGAAACCCCTTAGAAAGTATAATCGACGGGCTGTAGATAACAATTTATTTTGGTTTTTAAATGGCATTTGGTGTTATCAATCAGAATTGTGATTTTTGTCCTGTCATACCCTCCTACCTACACCCCCCCCTCCTTAACTCCTCCGCTCTAAAGTTTTAAGTCAACCATTTTTGACCATAATCAATGTTATGATTTTTATAATACTTTAAACGAGTTATAAAGAAATATTAAGGAGTTATTAGGAGGATTTAGCGATTTTTTGCAATTTTGGTAAAAATAGACAATTTTCGACGGGCTGTAGCTCGCTTGCTGTTAGAGTAAGACGAGGCTTTGGTTAGTGAAAATTGTAGAAAATTGAATGCTCTTTTAAAAAGTCTATAGAACTATAAGTTTTCGAGATTTATCGAAAAAACAAAAAAAAGGCCGAAAAATTCGTGGTTTTTGAACTGTCAAAAGTTATTCCAGCAAAAATTTTGGTGGGAAACAACAGATTGCTGTTATTAGCTCCCTAATACACCAATTAAAACAATAAAACTAAATAGTCCTTTTTATGCTTACTTGGGCCCTATCTTGAATGACAATTTGTTTGGTCTAATTATAATATCAATAAGCTTCAAATAAACAGTATTTATTATGTTATTATGGCTCTTTATATAGAAAAGGTATAACAATTCAGCAAAGTCCACTAAAATGCAAGACCATTATTTATATAGTAATAATAATTTTATAAAGGGTGTCCGGAAATCACGATGAAAAATTATAAGGTACGATTCTACATAAAAAGATATGAAACAAAGTTCATATTAACATAGGTCCGGAAATGCTTCCAGGCCCTTGAAAATGGTGTCATAAAAGTAACTTTTATTTAATTTATTACGATCTACTTACAACACAGGAATTAACTTCTACGTATAAGTTAGAGTGATTGGAGGTCACTTTTTAAAAATATCAAGTGACCCATATTGCAACCAGTGGCGTGGGAACAAAGGGGTGGCTAGTTATTTAGGGTAATATTTTTTTTCGCCGAGTGTATTTTCGCTATCTTTTAAAACAATTATGTTTTTTTTTTAATTTTTACGTAATAAAGGTTTCCTTGGTATAAAGTCATTAGTCGACAGTTTTCGAGATAAACGGACTTAAAAGGACGACTGTATTGCGTAAATACAGTAATTTTGAAACTTGAAAATTGTATTTAAAAATGTACCCAATGTAGTAGGTACCAGTAATGGTAAATGGTGGAAGAGAATAACTACATAGTATTTAAGCATCTTTTTATTTTTATTACATAGCCTGTTATTGTATTTACGCACTGCAGTTGTCCTTTTAAGTCCGTTTATCCCGAAAACGGTAGACTATACGCAAGAAAGTTTAAAGGTGTATGGAAGCCCAATACTGTAGAACAAAATTGTCCAGGTATGTAGGGCAGCGGGTATCGGGTGATTGGCCCCGCGGAGTTTGCGCACTGAATAGTAGGTCAGAGCCGGACTTCCATAATTCTTTGTTACTATCTATAAAGTTGACATCATCAAATGTCAAATTCAAGCATTCACTTTTCTTTTTTTAATTTTTTGGACAAAATTGTTGGTTATTAAACGATACTAACATGGAATATTTAAAATTATTGTGTAATATTGGATTTTATATCATCTGATATAATATGGAAAGAATAGATGGCGTCACTTTACAGCCTTCTATTTAAATGGTCGATATTTGAGGAAGTTTTGTATTTTTACCAAAAATCTTAGTAAATAAATAAAAATACGATTTTTAAAAAACAAATTTCAAACATTGTATGATAGTTTCATGTACTTATCACCAATTTTGTGATAAAAGAAGGGCAAAATAGTGTAAATGAGTTTAATCTTATCCTAAGATTGTGGTTGTACATTAAAAAGTGAAAATTTATATAACTGCTTTTTAGGTAACTTTTTACTAATAACAAACATTCATGAGACAGAATAACAGTGGTTAATAATGTTTAGTAACCTTTGGTACCTAGGTATCCATTGTAACAGTAACTGTTAAATATTATGTGTCTACAGTATGTCAAGCTTAAAAAGTTGATAATGTAAGTTTAAAAAACCAAAAATATAATTTCTTTTTAAACAAATACAGAAAAAGCAAAAAGTAACTTTATCATAAATTTGTACTTTCTTTTATTCAATTAGAGGGACCTGTATAAATTAAAATTTGCCTGGTCTGCCCAGTAATTAATAATTTTGATCCTTTAAAAGAATGTACTAAATTATTAAATTAAATAAAAGTACCTAAGTGTAAACCTTATTTCTTTTTAATAATCCACAGAAATACGCAAACGCTGTGGAAATCATCTAAAAGATAGTTAAGATTGCCTTACTTTTCTCACTGCTATTTCCTATGAAATTTTCATTTTCTATAATTTATAATTGATATATTATTATTTATTCGGTTACCTAACGGTACGTCTCATAAGAAGCACCTAATTTAAATATAAGAAATACTTACATAAAGTAAAAAATGCCGGGTATGTTACCCTTAGATTTGCAAGACAAAACCATACAACCTCTAGTCTTTTTGTTACGATTTTATAAGTAACAAACAATAAACACAAAATTATAGTCACAATTTAATAAACACTAATCATTAAAATAAGAAGGTTTTTATCAATCCAAAAAACTTCTGCAACCACAAAATATAATCACACAAAGCAAAACAATCGAAACTAATACGGCTCTCATATAAGTATAATCTGTTGCCTAACTACACACTGATTTATCAGTGTGTAAGTAGGCAACACATTAAATCATTTCGTGGAATTTCGTTATTGCGCAAAATCGGTGGGGCCAACTCTGACAGTTATTTTCATACTGGGCTGGACATTTTTTGATCAAATGGGCCATAGCATTGGGCTTCCATACACCTTTAAACTTCCTTAACTATACGACATTATACCAAGGGAACTTGTTTTACGTAAAAATGTTCAAAGAAACATAATTTATTTAAAAGATAGCGAAAATACACTCGGCGAAAAAAAACATGACCTTAAATAAACTAACCAACCCTTTGTTTCCACACCACTGGTTGCAATATCACTCTAACTTATATGTAAAAGTTAATTCCTGTATTGTAAGTAGATCCTAATAAATTAAATAAAAACCACTTTTTTGACACCATCTTTAGGGGCCTGTAACTCCATCTGGAAGCATTTCCGGACCAATGTTAATATGAACTTTTTTTCATATCTTGTTATGTAAAGTCGTACCTTAAAATTTTTCATCGTCATTTTCGGAGACCCTGTATTAGTAGACAGTACCATAAAACTTATCTCATAATGCTTATATAAACAATATAATTGCAAGTTAAAATCATTATGGGTTGACTGAATTATTTTACTCGCGTAGGAAACAAAATGTTTAGGTTGGAAATTTTAAAATAAAAAAATTAGTTTATAGCCCAGTCTGTAGGTTATTTTCAAGAATTTAATTTGTAACAGGTCAAAAGATATTAGAAGTTGTAGAGGGTAATTACCTAAATATAACTATATAGTTTTAGAATCGAAAAAAGTGTGCATGGGGTGAGGGGTGGAGGGTTAAAAGTGCTAAAAAGGTGTTTTTCGCTTTTGCAAGCGCCATTGTTAATTTTAGAGGAATACGTTCAAAATGATTTTTTTTAGGTATTAACAAACCTATAATTTGAGCCCGGCTAAAATTGATTTGGTCCATTTGTTTATGAAAAAATGCAAAAAAAAACGTTAAAAATAGCCATTTTTTGAAATGTTGATAATTATTGCAAAAATATTTTTTATTCATTTTTGTTATTGCAAAACATCGTTTTTTTAATTCTTAATTAAATAAGAGGTTCTAAAGCATGATCGGATCATTTGTTGCTAAGATAATTGAATTTTTACTGATTTTAGAGCCCTAATCTAGTAGGCTATATCTTTTTTGTTTATAAATATTTTAGGTATTACAAAATGTGTTTTGCTTTTTCGAGACTTATATTTTACTAATTTAGAAACGAAATAAAAAAAAATAATATTTAGTCCTTCGTTTTGAACTTTGAAAAAAAAGGGACTTTTTTGTTAATAAACAATTGCAGCCGAAGCGCCCCCTGCATGCGGTCCTAATGCTCTATGTAATAATGGTGTTTGTACCGGGTGTTCCACTAAGAGAGGTAGTCGGCTATATCTCAGAAAGTACTAATAGTATTACTTTCGGGAAAAAATTTTTTAGATAATAGTGACCAAGAGAAATTGCTGGAAATTATTTTCAAGTCTGTGGGATGGCCGCTAGGGGGCGTAAGGGTAACATCAAAACATAAAAATATACATTTCTCAAAAAAATATCAAATAAAGTGTATCAATAAGTGGTACTATTTTATTATTTAATATTTTCTAAACAAAAAAGCTTCGGGTGTAATTTTTGTCAGTTCTAAATTAAAGTGGTGGGGGAAGGTTAAAATTTAATTTAGAAAAGTGCTAATAATTCCGGTTTGCTTTAACCGAATTTAGTAAACTTGGTCTCGTTTAGAAAAGCATTTGAAGCATTATTTTCAGGTGTATAAACTATTGCTACACTCATCTCACAAACGCCGCTAGAGGGCGTCAAGGTAAAAACTAACTTATTTTACGAAATTTTTTGAAAATTTTAAATACAATGATATATACCCTTTTACATATTTAGATTAAGAAAAAAGATCCCAACAAAAAGGCGAAAACCGCAATTTAATATCTCTTTTGAAACCGAATATATTAGCATAAATATAAATACGACATAGAGACGTAACGCATTTAACGACACAATGTTTTCTACTAGGCCGATTTCTTTAGGTAAAAATTAAATTTATAAATTTCTACGAAATCTAATGACATACTGCATGATTTTTACTAATTTTAACCCATTTACTAATTTAACCCACATATTAGACAACATTAGATAATTACCAACCTATAACTTACTGTAATAATCCTTCGAGCATGGTCCTTATCAAGTTAGCTTTGAAAACAAAAGGATGCTGAAATGTCAAAAATCCAACAATTTTTATTTCAAAATATTATTTTTAGTGTTGTGCTATTGTGTTCTTTAAAAATGCCTTTGTTGCTTGAGAATTAAACCCTACATAAGCAAAAACGTTGATGACATTTTCCCCAGTTCTACGGCGTCTGCGGTGTAAGGGGCGAAGAACACTTCCCGTGGTACAAAAGCGATTTGATAAACAAGTGAACATTCTGCTGCCGCTGCCGTATCGGCCTCTTTGAGGATATCTCAATACATACAGCCTTGCAGGTATTGTCGCATTTTGCAGACACTCAAAATAAATAGCAATAATATCAACTGCTTCTTCAAGCAATAAAGGCATTTTTTAAAAACACAATAGCACAACACTAAAAATAATATTTTGAAATAAAAATTGTTGGATTTTGAACATTTAAGCATCCTTTTATTTTCAAAGCTAACTTGATAAGGACCACGCTGGATGGATTATTACAGTTATAGGTTGGTAATTATCTAATGTTGTATAATATCGTTAAATGAGTTAAAATTAGTAAAAATTACGTAGTATGTCATTAGATTTTGTAAAAATGTATAAATTTAATTTTTACCTAAAAAAATCGGCCTAGTAGAAATCATCGTGTCCTTAAATGCGTTACGTCTCTATGTCGTATTCTTATTTTTGCGAATATATTCGGTTTGAAAAAGATATTAAATTGCGGTTTTCGCCGTTTTGTTAGGATTTTTTTCTCTATCTAAATATGTGAAAAGGTATATATCATTGTATTTAAATTTTTCAAAAAAATTCGTAAAATAGGTTAGTTTTTAACTTGACGCCCTCTAGAAGCGTTTGTGAGATGAGTGTAGCAATAGTTTATACACCTGAAAATAATGCTTAAAATGCTCTTCTAAACGAGACCAAGTTCACTAAATTCGGTTAAAGCAATCCGGAGTTATTAGCACTTTTCTAAATTAAACTTTAACCTTCCCCCACCACTTTAATTTAGAACTGACAAAAATTACACCTGAAACTTCTCTGTTTAGAAAACATTAAAGATAAAAATAGTGCCATGTATTGATACACTTTATTTGATATTTTTTTGAGAAATGTATATTTTTATGTTTTGACGTTACCTTTACGCCCCCTAGCGGCCATCCCACAGACTTGAAAATAATTTCCAGCAATTTCTCTTGGTCACTTTTATCTAAAAATTTTTTTCGCGAAAGTTATACTATTAGTACTTTCTGAGATATAGCCAACTACCTCTCTTAATGGAACACCCGGTACATGCCTGCCTGAATACCAAGGTGATCCGTATAAAGGATATCGACCTGAATGTGTGCTTAATAATGACTGCTCGAGAGACAAAGCATGTATACGAGCAAAGTGAGTAGATCCATGCCCTGGTACTTGTGGAGAAAATGCTGAATACTCTGTTAGTAACCATATACCAATATGTACATGTATCCAAGGATATAGCGGTAATGCGTTTACTCTTTGTTTCAAGATTCCAGGTAATATATTAAGTGTTTTTAGTTGCGAATTATACCAGAATTAGAAACATATCCTTTATTCCTTAATAAAAATAAACAACAATTATGCCTTTAAAATATTTATAGAAGATTTAATTTGACATATATCAATTTATGCACCAGTAGGAATCAAATTACCAATTTTGTTTAGGTGATATTTAAATTGTTTATAACAATTAAGAAATAATTTGGACGGCATTCAATAGGATAATACTTAAACTTAATATACCTCACAATAAAAAGTTGTTATATTTGTTTTTTATTGCTAAAAGATGTGTGTAAAGTGACTGATACTTTCGTCGGCGCCAGGGAGGTAGTGGTGGGGATAGAAGCTCTCGGACTGACTTGTCTCTGATGCCGAGTCAAAAACTGAAATCGAGAGTTTAAATTAGCGGAGCGCGAACAAAATAGCCATATCTTTGTGAATTTTCATCAAATCAAGCCCTTTTTTTAATCTAGGGTAGCGCAAAAAGTTATAAATAATGGTGCATTGAGTTTTTCAAAACTATTATTATTATTTTTTTAAATTTAAATCCATGCGTCTCAGCTCATTTTTAATGGTAATATTGAAGGCACATTAGAAATCGAAAAGCCAGATTGGTGTTCATGAATCCTCCAATTAAAATGGTATTGGCGAGAGATCAATTAATATATCTAAAACTAAAATTTTAGCTTCAGATTTATCAATTGATATGTTGTCTTCAGATAAAAAATTTAAATATGAATAAAATTAAGTTTACTTGACTACACAGACCCACAAAAAAAGTGGTGTGTGCTGGGTGTGGGTATAGAATTTTCTGGGGTATTTTTTCCCTGAACACAAATCTAAAGGAAAAATTGGGGGTCATACAGCAAATAATCAAGAAAAGGCATAATTTCAGATATTTACGATGTTTTTTAAATGTAAAGCGTCAATATCTTAAAAACTATTAACGATACACAAAACTTTATTAAACATAAACTATGTATTTTTACAAGACCTTTAATTTAAGTAATACAATTTTTTCGTCTAAATGCAATATTTTCGAGTTATAATCAAATAACCGAATTTTTAGGATTTTTTTAAGGTATGGAAAAAATTGAAAGTTAATATTTTTTTATTTTTAAATGTTTATTGCAAATTTTAAGTAATTTTGAATTTAAATAAATAAAATAACTTCTTTATTTCAAAAGTATGTGTTTTGAAGCCAGCTCTCCATATTTCTTGGTTTAAAATTCTTAACTTATGCAGGGGGCGCTCCGGCTCCAATTGTTTATTAACACAAAAGTACCTATTTTTTCAAGGCTCAAAACGAAGGATTTAATATTATTGTTTTTAGTTCGTTGATGTTAATTAGTAAAATATAAGTTTTGAAAAAGCAAAAGACAGTTTGTAATACCTAAAATATTTATAAACAAAAAAGATATAGCCTACTAGATTAGGGCTCTAAAATCAGTAAAACTCAATTATCTTAGCAAAATATTATCCGAACATGCTTTAGAACCTCTTATTAAATTAAAAATTAAAAAACCTATGTTTTGCAATGACAAAAATGGTTAAAAAATAATTTTGCAATAAATGTCAACATTTCAAAAAATGGCTATATTTAACGGCTTTTTTTGCATTTTTTCATAAACAAATGGACCAAATCAATTTTAAGCGGACTCAAGTTATAGATTTTTTTAATACCTAAAAAAACATTTCAAACCTATTTCCCTAAAACTAACAATGCGCTGGCAGAAGCAAAAAACACGTTTTTAGCACTTTTAACTCTCCACCTCCCACCCCTGTACTTCGAGTCTAAAACTATATAGACATATTCAAGTAATCACCCTCTACAACTACAACAAATTAACGTCTTATAACGTTAATTTGTACCTACAGACTGGGCTATATATAATATAGGACAAAACTTACCTAAATAGAATAACCCTAAAACTAGGGTTAAAATTTCAGTAGATAAACTTTTTCGCACCATATCTTCTACTGGTTAATAAAGCTTTAGGAGTAGTAAAAACTAAATCTATTGACTTGCTTATAAGTGTGCAAAAATTTATAGGTAAAATTATCTATTAATTTAATTTTTTATCTAGATTACACTAGCTGTCAGACAATGTAAAAATGTAAGTACGTAAGGTTCATATACGGGGCGTTTAGGGTGGATTTATACATATAAATAAAATAAGTGTCTACGCATAAAAAAGGCGTGAATAAGCATGCCCGCTTACACACTTAGCCTCGAAGGACCAGCAGGGATTAAGAATTATCTCCTTAATTAAACCACTGGTTTTATTTTCGACTTATTAAATAATTTTAAATTAACTACATATATCAAGTAAAATTGTCAAAACGGGGTTCCACTATTTTATCATGATTTTTTTGCAATAGTTGCTCTCGTGTACAGATTTCTTCTCTATACACTGAGGACTTAATATAACCCGAAAAGAAACAATCCAAGGGATTAAGATCCAGGCTACGCGGCGGCCATGGAAATTCACTGCCACGACCAAACCATCTATGGGGCAACCATTCATCTAAAAAATTACGAACTTTAACTGGATAAGGCGGTGGAGCACCATCTTGCATGTACCACATGTTTTGTCGTAAATTTAAAGGAACGTCATCGAGTAGATCCAGCAAATTATTTTGTAAAAACTGCAAATATTGCTTTCCGGGTAATTCAAAAGGACCAATAATAAAATCACCAATTATGCCACACCAAATATTAAGAGAAAATTCCTGCTGAAAATGCCGTTCTCTGGTTAAGTGTAGATTTTTCAGTTCCCATGTATGATTGTTTTGCCAATTAAATACACCTTGTCTACTGAAGGTCGCTTCATTCGTAGAAAGGATTCTGTTGATAAACATGGGATCGTAATTGTGATTATGATGCAGAAAAGACAAAACTGAAGCCTGACTGATAAAACAGTTAGTAATAGATGTTGAACAGGATTTTAATGATAAGGATATAGTTTTTCGTACGTAAAATTAATTTTCTTGATTTCACGAAGTGCATTTAAGGGTCAATACCTTAATCTAAAATGATCATCTGAAACGATGCTATAGTTTGTGCAAGCTAACAATTTTAAGTTGGCCTACATGAATCAGGCATTTAAAAAAAATCACAGATGCTCAAAATCAGCGATTGACGTTAATATCAGTAACGATAAAGCAGATTATTTCGTGTTTTAAAGTAATTAGTAAGATTAAAGATTACTGTGCAGTATTTTTATTTTTTGGTGTGGACTTTCTGACATTTTTTATATTTTATAATTTATTTTATTTTGTAGTAAGTTTAAGTTATGATTATTTATCGGTTTTAAGAAAAAAACCACCGAAATAGATATTGTTTAGAGTATGGATCACAGTGATTACCATATTTCCAGTTTAAAAAAGCTTCAAAACCCACTTTAGAGCTGTGATAAGTCAAAGGTATGAAAATATAACTCAATACAGAGTGTCCGCCGAGAAGGTATACTACTTTGTTTGTTTATAATTTTTGATTAAATGAAAGGCAATGGATCTTATATTAATAAATGTTTTATTTAATGTCGGCAATTATGTATGGAATACAATATCAGATAAATGTCCGCGGCCATAATTTGAGACCATTTTTTATTAATTCTCACACATTTCACGCGGTTTTGAGATGTCCCACAAAAGAAGTCCGAGCAGTCGAAATCAGGCGACCTTGGAGGCCAATCAACATCACCATTTTGAAATAACTTGTTGTGGAAAGAGGTCTCGCAGTAATTCCATTGTAATCCTGGCTGTATGCGATGTGGCACCCACTTGTTGATACCACATGTTAATCAAGCAAAAGCATGCAGTTGTGGCGTTAAAAAAATTTCCATCATATTTCGATATCGCTCCCCAATCACAGTTACCGTTACGCCGTTTTTAAATTTCCAAGAAATAAGGTCCAATTATTTCTCCTGACCAAATTGCACACCAGACTGTCACTTTTAATGGATGCAAAGGTGACTGATGAATAATTTGAGGGTTTGCCATTGCCCAGAACCGATTATTTTGTTTATTCACATATCCATTCAAATGGAAATGTGCCTCGTGACTTTTTCATAAAAATCGGGGTTGTCATGGGCGAGCTGTAACATCCTATTGACATATGTACGGCAGCGTAAATGATCTTGTGGAAAAAGCTCTTGTGTCAACTGAATCTTATATGGAAACAAATGCAAATCCTTGTACAAAATTCTAGACAAAGTTGTTCTTTAAAGACCAAGCTCCTGAGCACGGCGTCGAATTGAGGTTGATGGATTGTTTTAAACACTTTCTTAAGCCGCAGTAATGTTGTCAGCCGATCTTGTAGTACGTTGTGGTCCATGCTTGGGCCTACCTACAGACCCTCTTTCTTCGAAATTATCATCACTACACCATAAATAGTGCGATTTGTTGGCACGTTGTTTCTCCCAAAAATTTTACGTAACTTTCTCATCGTCACGGTAATTGATGATTGATTTTGATAAAATCTTTTAACGATTAAAACACGTTGGTTTATCGAATATTTTTTCATAATAAATTTGCCACGTGTCTACTTCACGACTGCCAAAAATGAACTGTCAAGACTAATGTTTACCAAAATGGCGGCAAAACAAAGTAGTATACCTTCCCGGCGGACACCTTGTATATATCTCGTGAAAATGATGCTACTATCAGAATAGTGATCATGCATTAGGTAAAATTACTTGTTTTACTAGTATCATAATTTAAAAAGATATCCTCAGATGTGCCAAATGTTTTAAGATGTATTAATTTATGTATGTATTTTTTAGAATCCCAGTCATGTTACAGATGATAATTCCTATTTACAAAGCATAGTGGCCGTTTAAATTTAAAACGCACTTTATTAATCATTTTAGATAATGCCAGCTACCAAGTTGTTAGAAAACTGTCTAAATAGTGGCTAGAAAAAAAAATATAGGGTAAATTGGTTAGGAGACCGTAATATTCATTTTACAAAATCTGGGACAAAAAAGACTTTATGGTGCTTGATTCAGCGCAAACCAAAGCCCCCAAATCTTATGTCGTCGGTGCTCTAATTTAGGAGGTTGGTCATCAAGCGCTGCGCTGATACGGTATATAAGCATATTGTTGTCTTAATAGTACTCTAAATCAAAATAAATGATTATTACTATTTTGTGTTATTTATTTTATTTTTTTCATATAGAAAGCAGCCAAAAGACTTATATCTGATGAAATAAATTGTACTATCTTAAGACTTTAAAAAACAGTAATATTGCATAATATTGGATATCAAATCATCCTTTGAAGTGAGATATTTTATCAGGATATTTCAATGAGACTTTTAAATTTATAAGAGTGTTCCTGTAAAGGTTAAAAAACATAACTCCATAGGTATGTTTGGTATTCAGAAATAGTGTACACTATTTTTCCTTTTTTACGTACCTAAGCACTATTATTGAAGGTGTATTTTGGGACTAAGTGTGTACATTTTTAATTGCGAATCCGAAAATGATTAATGTAAAATAATTGAACATCAAATTAAACTGCTAGGGGTCATTTTGATATTTTTTTAAATGGAATACCATATTTTTTATGTGATTATCCGATTCCTCGTATATTTTTTGATCTGATAATGATATTTTCTTAATTCAAAATGGTCCATTTTCTGCACGTTTAAATCGAAAATATTTTTGTCTACCGTGTCATTAACACCTGAAATATTGATACGGATACCTGTTCACTCTTTAACGGTAGTGTCATTCAGACAACTAAAAAATGAAGTTGTTTATATTTTTTATGAATTAGAAACACATAACGTTAAAAAATGAAACTTTCATTAGGAGACCGTCTGCACATTGTAAAATTATTTAACAAAAACAGAGAAAATGCTCAAGAAACGCAAAGATTATTTTTCGAGAAATCCAGAGACGCATTTCAGTGGATACAATTCTAAGAATTAAGACTCTATTTGAAGAAACAAAAACATTGAAAGATAGGCGAAGAAATATAAGAAGACAAAACATAAGAAATCGAGCAATTGTTCAATATTTTAGGATAAATCCGATGAGTTTTATTCCGCAGGCAGTACGGAAAGTAAGGTATGGCCTAAAGCTCCGAAGGGTCAGTTATGGAACAGTTTAAAAAACACTGAAAAAACTTGGTATCAAACCATATTGTGTGCTTCCCGTTCAGTATCTATCTCAAGAACAAAAAGAACTTCGTTTTCGATTTGTTGATGAGAGAGCAAGACGAGGACAAAACCTATACAATAATATATATATATATATATATATATATATATATATATATATATATATATATATATATATATATATATATATATATATATATATATATATATATATATATATATATATATATATATATATATAAAATATATATAATAAAATATATATATATATATATAATATATATATATATATATATAATAATAAAACTGGGAATAAAATTATAGCAGCTAACCTCATAAATATGAAATGATTTATTAAGGTAGGGGTCGTTAATTTTTGGTGTGGGATGTTAGGAAATCAAATTATTGGACCGCTTTGTTATCGTGGTCTTTAACAGGCCAAAGATAATTTTGTTTCTTTAAAACGATATCGAGGACCCTTAAAAGGTTGCCTTTGCAAACCTACAATAATATTATTTGGCAAGGATAGCGCCCACCTCATTTCCCGGAAGTGGTAGTATATTTGAATGGGAGTTACAACGAGTGGTTTGGGAAATAAGGAACACTTCATTGGCCACCAAATAGCCCAGATATCACACCAATGGATACATTTTTTATGGGGCCATTTAAAAACGTAGTTTATCAACGGCCCAATAGAAATATCGATGAGCCAGAAAAATTGTGAATGAAATTGACAAACTTAACCAGGGGAAAAATATTATGGGAAACCCCTTTAAAAAAAAAAGGGGGAACGGCCTGTTTCGAAAAAACGAAGGACCTATCGAACATTTATATTATTTTAAATGTCGTGTTCTGTTTTAAATTTTTAGTTTTTCTTAGGGGATTTGG
>JAHBCN010011358.1:0-29338 GCA_019359885.1 Listronotus oregonensis | reverse complement strand
TATAGCCCCGGGACCGGACCGAAGTGGTCGTCCCATTTTCCAAAAAATTATAAGGCGAGTAACCCCAAAGAAAACATACTGAAAACACGCAGATTAAAACACCACATGCACAAGATGGGCCTAGCGGAAGACGCCGAATGTCGCATGTGCAGGGGGGGGGGATGAACGACAGAACACATACTGTGTTCGTCCCCAGCAATGGCACGACAAGATTCGCAATCCCGGAAAACACCTTGTTGCCGGGGAAAAATTTTCTCCCAACAGGATCATCAGATTTATTAGGAGTCTGGACCTGGTGGGAGAAATAAAAAAAGGTGTGAGCCACAATAGACCGATAGGTCGCGGTGGAAGGGTGTTATACCCACTCACTTTAAACCTACCTACCTACTAAAAAAGTTGTATAGCACGCGTGCGTTTAAACATGACTACAACACTTATCTGATTAGAACGACTCGTCATTCTAATCTTTCGCACTCATTGTTGTAATTATGTTCATAGACACACTTGTAATGTGCTAACTATAATTGAATGATCTGTTTCAGCTCAAGACCCAGTAGGCGAATTACTAGGAGGTGTAGAAAATGTCCTGGGAGGTGTTGTTGAGGGCGTAGGGAGCGTTGTTAATGGAGTTCTAGATCTAACCGTCGGTCTTTTGAAAACCATACTTGGACTTGTTGAGTAAGTCAATCTATAAATTAAACAGCCGGGATATGAAAAAATAAAAGTGGTCTCTTCTTTACGTGCGATATACAGGGTGTCCCAAAAAAATCCCCACCATTCAGGGGTGGACTGGAATATGACGAAAATCATTTATGTCAAGATTTCAAAAAATGTCTCCTTATAAAATTATAGCCATTTTGAATATTGAAATCAGGCTAATTTCGCCAGTCAAATATTTCACTTGGAAATCTAGTCATCCTTGATAAAAACAGAATAGTAAATTGCGAATGTCAAAGTCAATCCTAGCCAAATAGACTTTTGGCTTTGAGGTTATCTAAAAAATACGGTTTACCATGTCCCACCCAACAGGGTGGGACATGGTAAAGGTGAAGGTGATGTTATTTTTTGCTTTTATGGAGCTTTAGCACAAATTAAAAGCAAAACAATAAGCTGTGTAGACAACAATTTTATTCGCCGTTTGCACGCATGCATTGAACAAAATGGTGAATTTTTCGATTACTTGCCCTTGTAAATTTAAATGTTTTTATTTTATTATGTGTTTGGTTAATAAATAATTTAAATTTGAACATTTTAATTAATTTTCGGAAATTGCTTTATTTCATTATTTAGAAGGGCCATAATTTCATAAGCAGACATTTTTCGAAATTTTGACATAAGTGATTTTTGTCTTATTTTTGGTCATAGAGTCGAGAATTTCTTTGGGACACTCTGGATGTATTTTGAAGTATACTTTCCTTTGGAACACAAATTTGGTGTCGAAATTGAGCAAAAACTTCCTAACCTCAAAAACCCGGCCTCAAATACGAAAAAAACCAGCAAAACAGCAAAAAAAATGTTTTTTATTTTTCAAATGTTATTTAATAATAAAAGACCATTAAAAATGAAAATCCACTCTCAAAATTAATGTGTTGTGTAGTAACTTTTATCGAACCCCAGAGAAATTATCATTTTTTAAAAATCAAAAATCAAAATTTGATATTTCGGGAATTTTGAAATTCGCTAATCACGATGTGTAAAATTCAAGATGTCGGATCCAATATGGCGGACCATATATCCAGAAGTCGATTTGCGCCAAATTCGGTAAACTAAAGCAAAAACTTGTCGGTTCAATAGATTTTGTCGTTAGATAAGAGATGCCTCTATTAGGTTCGTTGCTTTATTTTGTTCTGTTCACGGTATTTTTTGCCTGTGGAGTGATATAATTTTTATTTAAAGAAGGTGTAGCACCAAAAAAATTCTTTAAAAAATTATTGTTAGTTTAATCAAGAAGTGTGTTTCCTGCGAAAAATAGTTAAAAGGCTTCGAAAAATATGACCGTTAGCTCATTCGAGGCGGAATGAAAATCTGAGAAAGGCGTTTTAAGGATTTTTTTTTGCCAATATAGATTGTAATTGTTATTAACAAAAATTAAAAAAGCCGTTTCGATGTCTAATGATAACTTAAAACCATAAGAGATAGCAGAAATTGCTAGAAAAATTCTCAAAGAGAAGGAAATTTTTAATAAAAAAGTTCCAACTCCTGGAGTTTTATATCCATTATTTATAATTTTAATTTAACGCTGAAAATAGGCCTCCAAGCGACATTTTTGGTTGCGCGCTCTGCGTCAAAACCAAGTACGTCACACTAAATATTTTTTTTTAGGGTATTAAAAATTAATTGAAACATTTTAAAAATTATAGTGTATGCAAAACACTTCAAAGAATTTATTCATGTTAGAAATTTAAGTTAAAGTTAGTTTTTCAACAAGTTAGACAATTGTTAATTAACAAAATTGTTTCGAACTTTCGTCCTCATTGTACTTAAAAAAAAATGCTTAAATAGTTGTCGTATAAATTTTTCACTTTATGAAGCCCTTTTTTTACACACTTAACAAGATAGCGCCAGAAAAGTTCAAAAAAAATTAATCCTTTGTTTATAATAATTTTATAACTTTGACAAAAATAAAAAATCAGAGTAATATTGTCAAAGTTATAAAGTTTTTATAAACAAAGCATAAAAAAATTTTAAACTTTTATGGCGTGATCTTGTCAGGTATGTATATAAGAAGGGCTCCACGACGCGAAAAATTTATACGACATTTTTTTTTAATGTACGATAAAGATAAAAGTTTAAAACAATTTGTTAATTAACATTTGTCTAACTTGTTAAATAAAATTACTTTTAGTTAAATTTTCAACGGGAGTGAAATCTTTAAAGTGTTCTGTATACACCATAATTTTTAAAAAATGTTTAATTAATATTTATTACCCAAAAAAAAAATATTTTTTAGTGTGCACGGAGGCCCATTTTTAGCGTTAAATTTAAATTATAAATAATAAAGATAGAACTCCGGGAGTTGGGACTTTTTTATCGGAAATTTCCTTCTCTTCAAGGATCTTTTTTGCACTTTTCGCTATGTCTTATAGGTTTTGAGTTATCATTAAAAATCGAAATGGCTTTTTTTTCGTTTTTTGTTAATACCAAATCAATTTTTTGTAGCAGAAAAAATCCTCAAAACGCCTTTTTCAGATTTGCATTCCGCTCAAATTTTTTAAAGCCTTTTAACTATTTTTCGCAGAAAACACACTTCTCGACTAGACTATTAGACTTCACGGAAATAATATCAGAACATTCTGCGTTCCAAGCATTCTCCAGATCAGAATCGTCACATTCTTGCTGCATTATATTCAGAGATGGCGCAATTACCTTTAAAAAGTAATTTAATTACAATTACCAATAACACTTCTAAGTAGTAGTAAATTACGATTTTTTTTTTATCTTGGGACAGTCCACGAAGGCTGATGCCTAAGTACTAACGTACCGTGGGTGTCTTCAGTGTGGTGAGAGGGAGTTTGTTCACACGGGACTTAAATTTTTGGAGATTGGGAGAGAAGGAAAAACTTCTGCGGGCAGCAGGTTCCATAGTCTTGACACTTTAGGGATGAAGGAACGAAGAAAGCGGCAAGTTCGGGGCCTCTCTAACTGAACTGTAAAAGGATGCATAAAAGTTGCATTACGTGTTGCTCTGTTGCGAGCTGCCAAAGAAGGAATTATACTGGCCAACTCCTCTGAGCAGAAGCCGTGAAAATACCTATAGAAGAGCGACAGATCCCCTACAGCTCGACGGTGGGCAAGAAGAGGAAGCCTTTCTGTGAGCGTTGGATCATTAATAAGACGAACGGCTCTTCTTTGAATGGAGTCCAGAATGCTAAGTGTTGTAGGGGACGCCATTCCCCAGACATGGGAACAATATTCTAAAGAGAGTCTGATTTGGGATACATACAGAGTGTACAGATTGGAAGAAGAGAAATATTTTCTGGCTCGGAAGAGAAAACCAATCTTTTTTGAAGCTGCCGAAGCTATGGATAAAATGTGTTTGTGCCAGTTGAGGTTATTCTCAAAAGTAACGCCGACAAGATTAAACGAACTCTTTGTTCTGCAGCACTTGGCCGCTCATATGTAAGGGATGAGCATTTGCAGACTTTTTCGCGACAGCGAACATGACTGTGTTTTCGAGGCATTAAACTGAACAAGATTTTTGGCGCCCCAATCCAAAATAAGTTTGAGGTCTTGTGAAAGGGATATCTGCATTGCCCTTGCGCTTGTTTTCGAAATCAGGATTACACGGTGGCTTAGGAAATTGAATACTAGAGTGGAGGGTACTATCGTCAGCAAAACTATGAATGGGATTGATTGTGGAAGAGAGAAGATCGTTAATGTGTAGAAGAAACAGCGTGGGTGCCAGCACTGAGCCCTGGGGCACCCCAGCATTAATTTGGTAGAAGCTGGAGGAATGACCATCTACACTAACTGATATACGTCGATTAGAAAGGAAACTGGAAAGCCAAGAGCAAAGCTTAGGTGGAAGACCATAAGAAGGAAGTTTGTTAAGAAGCCCATCATGCCAGACCTGATCGAAAGCTTTGGATATGTCAAGAGCAATGATCTGGGATTCACCAAGAAACTCAAGGGACTTGTTCCAGTTGTGACGGAATCCATATTGTCTATCATGTAAGATCTTATGTTTTTCCAGATACTTTAAGATTTGGGAATTAATGAATTTTTCCATTACTTTGCAAACAACTGAAAGAAGGGATATAGGTCTATAGTTGGAAGGGAGACTTTTGGATCCTTTTTTGGGGACAGGTTGCACACGTGCAGCTTTCCAACTCTCCGGGAAAATGCCCGTGTCGTAAGAGATTCGAAAGAGGCGAGTTAAGATGGGTGCAAGCTCAGGAGCACATTTTTTTAAGACGATTGCTGGTATGCCATCCAGCCCAGACGATTTTTTAGTGTTAAGAGAAGAAAGAATACGCTTGATCTGTTTGACTTTAAAAATTATATCGGACATTTTATGAGAAACAGGGACAACTGTTGGAAGGGGAAGATTAATAGGAGGATCAAGCGTAGAATTGGCAGCAAATTGTTTGGCAAATAGTTCGGCTTTTCCTTTGGAGGTAGAGACAATTCCATCTTCAGAGATTAGGGGTGAAAAAGAATTTGTGCAAAAGTTCTGACTAATATTTTTGGCAAAGGACCAGAAGGCTTTACTGCCATTTGAGCAAGAGAGAACTTTATCTTTTATTCGATTGTTAAAACGGTCTTTTGCTTCTGAGATAGTCTGATTATACTGATTTCTCGCTTCGATGCTAGCCTGTCGATTTTCGGGACTGGGGTTTTGAAGAAACTTTTTGTGGGCTTGAATTTTTAAAAGTCTGGCTTTGTCACAGGATTTAGAAAACCAGGATTTGTGATTTGAAGTTATGGAGTTCTTTTTAGTGTGGGGAATATAGGTCTCAATGCCTAGTTGAATTGTTTCTGTAATTTGTTTACATATTTCGGAAGGATCGATAGTAGAAAAGCAGGTAGGATCCCAAGGGTAGCTGGCAAAGAAATCTCTCAGACCATCCCAGTCGGCCGAATTGTAGTGCCAGACGGTTCGTGGCGGCATGCTTTCAGTTGCCTCAAAATGAGTGGAGAAGATACGGTGACCAAACCATGGTCAGAGCGACCAAGGGGAGCAGTTACTGATGCTTGATAGAGTTCGGGGGTGGAAGTAAGAAAGAGATCTAGGGGGTTAGAATTATGGGTGGGAACCCTAGGAAAGTAGGTAGGTTCCATAATTAGATTGGTGAGCAAGTTGCTGATTGCGAAATTTTCTGCTGCTCTGCCTTGTGTATCAGTTTTTGTGGATCCTAGCCAATCCTTATTATGAACATTAAAATCCCCGAGAACGATTACTTCGGCCAATGGAAACTGGGAAATAATATTGTCGATCTTTATTGAAAGGAAATCAAGAGTCGTTGTAGGAATTGTCGGACGGGGACCGGTATATACAGCAGATTAATTTTGGTAGAAGAATTACCAATTACTAGCATGTTTCTTAAAAGTAATTTAATTATCAATTACAAATAAAAGTAATTAAATATTTTAGCAATAACTTTACTTAAATTACCATCTATAATAAACACTATACACTAAACAAATTAAATATTTATACTAATACGCATCATACGCGCACGTCACACTATTCAAACTGCTTTCTCGGCAAGTTCAACATTAAATGACTCTAAAATATATTTTTTATCCTACCCCAAACATCAGCAGATTTTTCCACAAAAAAAAGTATAAAAACGGTGGCAGTAAGCATCAATCGAAAATACCAAATCGGTGCGGAGGCGGCGTTCGCCGGATTCAAAGCGGCCCGTCGTGTTTCAAGATGCTCTTTCTGGCTGGCCAAAATTGTGGCAGTTTTTCTTTAAAGAAAAGTAATAAAATTTTTCGTAGCAATTCAATTATTTATAGGGTAATTGAATTAATTTCAAAGTAATTTAATTACTTCATAAGTAATCGAATTACTTTCTAAGTAATTAAATTACTTGGGATTCGTAAAAAGCACTTACCAATTACGATTTCATTATCATATTAATTGATAATCCAAATATAATTACCTTTTTTTATTATTTTAATTCAATTACCGACAGCTCTAATTATATCTCACACAAAGTCAAATTGAACGAGCTAAAGTTGACAAATCTGTGACAAATGTGATAATAATGAAAAATAATAAATTTCTACTCATAGAAACCCAATATACCAGCTAGAGTATTTGATAAACCTAACAATATATTTTTGTATATTTTTATATTCCTCATCAATTTAATATTTTGAGCGTGCAAAATAGTGTAAACATAAAGGTTAATAAGTTCTTACTGGTTTCGGTTGTTTTGGAGATCTCGACTACGTCTCGATCTCCAAACACATCCTCAACCAATAAAGAACACTTACCGACCTTAATACTTAATAAACTATTTTAGGCCTTTAGCTGCTGCGATAGAACAACTACTCGCATCCATAGTGAAAACAGTAAAATCCGGAAAACCCCTTGACGAGAAACAAGTTAAAGGACTTTTAAGAGTTTTAAAAATTAATTCTATTACCGAGCTAAACATTACAACTATCACCCAACTCAGGAAATATCTGAACATTACAGCTATACTTGAAGTAGAGAAACGTTGTAAAGGCAAAGGCAAAGGCAAAAAAGGCAAATCCACACCACCACCACCTGAAACCACCACAACCACTGATGTACCCACAGAACCCACACCAGTCTTTGATTAACACAATATTTGAGACCCATGTCACTCGCACAATAAAATATATTAAAACATATGTATATTTTTACTTTTTACACACATTTGTTCTTCATTTTTCTTGTACTTCAAATATATCTGAGTTGGTCTTGTCTTATTTCCACAATACTTAGTAATAGTCAAGAGGTTAAAAACGCGCTAATTTAAGATAAAGCTCTTAAAATTATGAGCGATAAATCAATGGATTCGGAATAAGATCTAGACAAATGTATTAAAAGGAGTTTTTAGCACGCAAAAATTATTAACAAGTTAGGTTAAAAAAAAGGATTTTGGTTTTTTGTTAATAACGCCAAAACTATTAAGAATTAAGAAATTAAAAAAAACTTAAAGAAAAGAAAAATTTTAATAAGAAAGTACTTCATTTAGCCCCTTTTTTTATAGTAAGCTGATTCCCAAATTTTTTTTTTTTAAAGGGAAAATAAATTTTGGGCGGCAAATGCCTAAAAAGCGTTTAAGTTTCAATTGTTCAATTTTAAATTTTTCCTTTTATTTTTTTTCAAATTTAATTGGGGCCATGACTTTTAAAAAAACCCAATTTTAAACTTAATAAAAAATAGTTTTAATTATTGCTTTTTTGCTTTTCCAAAAAGGTGAAAAATTTTTTAAATTTTTTTTTAAAATTTTAACTTTTTTTTTCAAAGGAACATGGTGGCCGGGCATATTCAAAAGGCTTTTTTTTAATAAGTTAAATAAGCACGTTTTTGAACTTGTTGACAAAACTACCAAGACTATAATGAAAGATCAAAAACTGGAAGAAAATAAAGATATTTCTTAAGTTGGAAATAATGTTTTATTTTTTTATTGTTTCCAACGCTGATTTTTAATCAGATCCAGGGGCGACTCATGATTTTTAAGCTCGGGTGGGGGCGAGAAGGGGTAAACAGCAATATTCAAAAAGCGTTTAATGCGCACTTTTTGAATATCCTAGAGCAGAGTCTAAAATGAGCCATTATATTTCTGTGCTAGTAAAATAAACTTGAAGAATGAAAGAAAAAAATTGTGGATTTTTTTGATTATTTGGAATAAAAATAGGTGTACTAATCAGATTTGTAGGGCGCCTACACTCTAAATAGAGTATGGCACAGTAAGAAGAATCAGGTTAAATAACTAAGAAGCATAATAATTTTAATTACACCGAAATCTTGCACTTCCATTGTCTTTATTTGTTAGTTGATACACAACGTTTCGGTTAGTGATGTATCTCCAACCGTTTTCAAGTAATAACTAAAAACTATTCTTAAAAATTACAACTTATATACTATCCGTTGTTAACCGAAGTTTGACCGATTTTTCACGGTTCAGCAACGGCTGTCATATATTCGACCAAAAGTTTGGTCAAGATATCTTGACGATACCTACTTTTATTGTATGGACAGGTAATGACAAAGAACTTAAAGGTTTCTTAAAACATCTAAATTTCCTTCGACCTTGCATCAAATTCACATTGGAGAAGGAGCAAAATTCGGCCCTACCTTTTCTCGACGTTCTAGTCAAACGAAATAATGGACATATACAAACTTCGGTATATAGAAAACCTACCTACACTGGACAAAATTTACACCAAAATTCTAATCACTCTAAGGAAACGAAACAGGGCGTCATACGTACTCTAACCGCGCAGTGACCTTATGTAACAGTAAGGAATCCCTGCAGGAGAAAATAAGTAACATATCTAGGGATATTTAGCAGAACGGATACAGTGAGAAAATAACAAAATAATACAAAAAACTTGAACAAGACTCCACATAACCAAATATTTATGACAATTCCATATATCAAAGGTATTTCAAAAAAGATCCGCAAAATCGCGAATAAGTATAACATTAAAAAGGCATTTACATCCCAATACCACTCTAAAAAGTATTCTTACTAAGACGAGACCGGTCAATGTTTCAAATAATGACTCTACCAAATTCCCTGTGAATGTGGTGAGGTATACATCGAGAAAACAAAAAGACCACTCGAAGTTAGAGTTAAAGAACACAAAAAACATATGGAACGAGGTAAAACGTCGAAGTCAGGGATTGCCGAACACGCTTGGTCCAAACAACACCGCATACATTGGTCGGAAGCAAAAATTATTCAGAAAGAAACCCACTGGACGAAAATAAAATTTAAAGAAGCTGTAATAATTTTAAACAACCAAAATGTATTTAGCAAGCCTAGTATCGATATTCCGAATATCTGGCAGTCGTTGCTAAACAGTGAAAAATCGGTCAAGCTTCGGTGAACAACGGATAGTATATAAGTCGTAGCTTTTAAAAATAGTTTTTAGTTATCAGCTGAAAACGGTTGGGGATACATCATTAACCGAAACGTTGTGTATCAATTAACGAATAAAGACAATGGAAGTTGAAGATTTTACTCTTATTGAAATCATAAGATTGTGTAACACTTTCAAAGAAATAATAATTTTACTTCCAAATTTTGGCGGTTTTAAAAATTATGCATATTTTTACTGTTACAAAACTTATAAAAATCGTTTACTTTCATGATTCTTTTGGCAATTTTTTAGTTCCATGAATACATTTTATACTAAAGGAAACAAATCCTAAGAGACCCATATCAGTGTGTATATTGGACAAAAGGTTTTAGCATGTTTTCTCCTTCCTCATAACTTTCTTATCTTTCCACATAAAGATATGAGATAGGGTATGTTAATTCACATAAGTATACTAATTACTTGTGGAAAATTTGAGAAAGTTGGGTCAAATAGTTTCTAAGATATTCAGTTTGAAAATCACCCACTTTATTACTGACTGACTGATTTATTGGCTTATTAAAATAAAAGTGACATTCTCGAGAGAGTAGAAACTTAAAATCTTGTATGTAATGGTAAGGAATAAAGAAGATACGAGCAAAAAACGTAATTTTGGTCAAAAATTTCGCTCCAGGGCGGCGAAAAAAAAATAAATAAGGTTTTTTATTTTTATTGTAAAACTTTAAAAATTTGCATAAAAATATAAATAAAATTAAAAAAAAAATTGCAATAGGCGTTTTTCATGATTTTTTTTTATTAGCTTATTGCAAAGCCACATGAAAATAAAGGCCAAAAATATTTTTTCCCGATTTTTGGCCTCCGGAAACGCCTTAAAAATCAATTTTAAGTCTGAATTTTGTAGGCCCGTGACGTCACGGCCCTAAATTTTCTATTGGTGGAATTTCTGCTTTGTTGTCAGCTTTTTGTTATTCGATACGCCTGTCATCAAATATCGATATGCGCAACATCTACAAAGTTGGCGTTTCCTGTCAATTGTCATATTGTCAATGTCAACCTGTAACCTCTTAATATTTATTAATAATTTCTAATTTGTAAATAGTGTGTTCTTTCCAAATATTCCAATTTATTACTATAGTTATTATTATCGCCAAACTTTCCTTGATATGAACCCTTTTTACGAGTAAATTTCCGTTATTTTATTCAAAATGAAAAAAGTGTATTGTTACTTATTTGCGAAACCAGATGCCGGCCGAGTTTAGGATCTCCAAAAATATTCTTTTCTCTTCCAAAACAAGACGATAGGAGAAAAGCCTGGTGTGCTGCTGTAGGTATTGAGAAAATGCCCAAAGGGCATGCCTATTATTGTTGTGAAAACCATTTTGATATAAGTTTTTATGTTTTATTCCAATTGAAACTATTTAGGTAGTCTGGCTGTGTTTTAGTGTAAAGTCTAAAAAGCATTTCACATTTTACCATTTCGTTAAAATCGATACGATTGCGAATATCGATAGTTCCTAAACAGACTTGGCATCCATGTTGAATTTGATTGGTTAGGGGAGTGGCGGGCTATTTAAATTACAATGATAATTAAACCTTAAATAGAAAATAAGGGGTTTGTATTTTTCCGTGTTATTTAGCAGGTTTTGCTTAATTGTGTTTCTACTTTTAATTTTTACACACAACATTATCAATATCAATTGAGTGAAAATACCCTATTGTTTTCAAGAAAATTATTAATATCTTGAGAAGTGTAAAAGCTATCAAAAATAATATTAATTATTATATTATTAAATTATAAGAAAAAAATAAAGCACTAAAAACATCTATCAAAGAGTTTATATAAATAATTTTGATGGGACCAACAATAAACCAGAAAAACTGAAAAAATTGAAATAATTAAAAAAGTTATTTGTGTCGTCATTTTTTACTTTAAATATTAAAAAAATACCTTCATTTATCATTAAATAATTAAAACATGCAAAAAACAAAATTTGAAAAAGATTTGTTTTTTTTTCGAAAAATTTCACGGGGGTTTGCCTAGGAAAAATCATAAAAAATTCATGGAATATAGCTCAAAAAGTATTACTCAAAAAAATTATAAATAAAATTAAAGGCCTTACAAAAAATATCTTGAGAAGTGTAAAAGCTATCAAAAATAATATTAATTATTATATTATTAAATTATAAAAAAAATAAAGCACTAAAAACATCTATCAAAGAGTTTATATAAATAATATTGATAGGACCAACAATAAACCAGAAAAACTGAAAAAATTGAAATAATTAAAAAAGTTATTTGTGTCGTCATTTTTTACTTTAAATATTAAAAAAAAATACCTTCATTTATCATTAAATAATTAAAACATGCAAAAAACAAAATTTGAAAAAGATTTGTTTCAATTTTTTGCCTGAAAAAACATTTCAGGAGCGTAAATTGCCTAGAGAAAATCAAATAAAAAATTCATGGAATATAGCTCGAAAACTATTACTCAAAAAAAATATATAAAAATAAAATTTAAGGCATTACAAAAATCCGTAATTTTTCTTTAATAAACTTTTTTGTAGCTCTTTTAGTTTTGGAGATAATTACGATTTAAATTTAAAATTAAAACGTTAAATATCTCAAAAAGTAGAAGAGCTACAAAAAATGTATGCAACAAAAAATGTGGATTTTATTAGGTTCTATAAAAAAGCGAGTTGGCGTATGGTTCGGTTTGCAGATGCCAACCGGGGATCTGTAAATAATTGTTAATTAAAAAGTACTCAAAGAATTGTTAATTAAATAGGACTCAAGTAAAGGCAACATTCTAAAAACTGTACACGGTACACTTTTACTCGGAACGCCCCGAAACAGGGGACCGCCCCTGTTTCAGGGGTCGTATAGTTAGTGAGTATTTTAGAACCTTGCAATCCGATTAAACCTCAGTTTCTGAGCTCATAATTGTCCTAGAATTTTAAATGCAGGCAGGATTTTATTTTATTTATTGAACTCAGAAAAAAGAGATCTTCCCAAACCACTTGACACTTTAATTGACAGTTTTGTAGGTACGGGGTCTTATTTTTTTTGCTTTGTTTTAAATTTTGTGAAAGTGCTACAAGCAATACTTGAAAACGCTTGTTAATATCTGTCTTTTAACTATGGTAATGCTTGTTTTGCTGACAAAATAATATTTTTTGACAAGTATTTGAGTAATATTTTTAAATTACTTATGCATTTATCTACTTCGCAAAGGATAGAAATCATTATGTACACAATGCTTTAACACCCTGTAACTACGAAATTGCCACCTAAAACTATAAGTACCTATTTTATGTTTTTAAAATCGGCTCTTCTTGGAGATTATAAATCTGCAATTTTAAATGAGGTTTTGATGGAAACGAATAAAATTTTATATTTGACTCAGTTTTACTGTATTATGACACAACACAACACAACAACCGGTGTTACCAGATCTTGGTTTGTTTTTAACGTTTTTTTCACTCATAATCACTTAATTATAACTTTCTTATTATTCTTTATTGTTTCAATATAGTTGTTGTAAAATATTTATGAAATTAAATTTGTAAAGATTACAAAGAAATAATTTAAAATTCTTATGTCAGTATTAAAATGCATGTTTATAAACAGCTCGTCCTCACGTACGAACTTACAAAACTAACGAGAGAGGCGCCACTCGTTCTTACACAGATTCTCTATGGAGGCCAAACAACTTGAGCCAGCAGTTTGCGCGAGACGAGGCGAATGCAGACCTACTGGTTCATTTGGAATTTTCAGATACGTTTGTGTTTACACGAAGCAAAACAAACAACGCGAAACGCTTTGATTCACACCCGAAAACCGACTAGACATCCGCTCACCTAGAAACGTCTTCACGCAAAAAAAAATCTAAATAGGCGCTAGGTATCCACAACGCGAGACCAGTTTAGTAAAACGGTTGCGCGCATAATTTCCGTGCAACTTAAGGTACTCGTCCACTTTAGGAGGCTAAAAAACACAAATAAAAAAATCCAGCTGTTTTCATAAATAAAAACATTTTTTATAATACTACTTTATGTTTTAAAAATACGATTTTTTTTATCAAAAAACATCAACGGAGCGTCAAAATGGAGCCGCTGAAAAAAAATTGTCCAACTGCGGAAAGATAATTTTCGGATCGGCAAGTCTAAAACAAAAAAACCAATTTGTTTCTTAAAGAGTTAGGTCTCTCACAAGCCAATTCACCACATTTAATTAAAAATCTAAAAAAATCCGGACGTTTGAAAAAAAATTAAAAATCATTCGATTTTTCCACTATTTTGGTCTCGTAAAAATATATTTGCTTTGCCAAATTGTGACAAATTGGCTTAAAAAAACATCTCAATAAACAATTATGATTTCGAGAAAAACGCGTTTAAAGTTGACTAGCTGTGTAAGCAACTGCGTATAGCTTAAAGCATGCACACACTTTCACTAACTTTACAGTGTTACGATTCGAATTTCTTAAAAATATTTGGGGGTGATTTTTAAAGGTCCAAGGATGTGAAAATTGCAAAAAAAATCTACTTTTTGCAATTCTAAACTCAAACCCTAAGCTTTTGTGGACTGTCCCAAGATAAAAAAAAATTAAGTAGTTTCTTTTTTATTTTCAAAATAAATTATGTTTAGAGAAAATTATAGTAACCATAACCGTACGATATTTTTCAGGCCCTTGGCAGCTGGAGTAGAAAAGCTCCTTGAATCAATCGTCAAAACATTAAAGGCAGGTGGCGATTTAGACGAGAAACAAGTAAAGGGTCTCTTGAAGGTTTTGAATGTTTCCTCCTTCCTGGAACTAAACATCACTACTTTGGTCAACCTTAAAAAAGTTTTTAATCTTACCGCTCTGCTTGAAGTTGAAAAGGAAATTATGCCTTCCTAATAAACAAAAAAAAATTAAGAATAACAAAACGACGGGAGATTAAAGCATAATTGTCATGTTTTAAATAAAGTTTAATAATATAATAAGTGTCTTTTATTGCTTCTTGACTTGATATTTTATTCCTCTCACACATGGAGAGTGTGTGGAAACGAACTATAAGAATATAGACCCTTTAATTGACTTAATTTGACAATAATATAAACAAGTCAGTGTAAGTCTCAGGGCCGGATTTAACCTTAGCGCCGTCCCTGGGCACTGAAGAAAATGCAGCCCTATCACCGAAATTTTACACAAAATTATAGTTACATATACAATTTTTGAAGTAAAACTTCTTTATTGACGTATGATAGTAAATGTGTTAGTCCCTTAGACTCGTGCCTCAATTTAAGCCTACTAAATTATCTCACTTTAGGCATTTATACCGAAATGGACTTTACCAAACTTAGATTTTCTTACTATTCGAAACAATTCCGACCGATAGATTTTGAGTAGTCCCAAAAATAAACCTCAAAAAATGATTCTATCACCCCAAACATTGATTGATTCGTTAGAGAGATATTGTTGTCAAAAAGGCTAAAAAAAGTATATACTTTTACGAAATGATTGAAATTCAAAAAAATAAAAACACAATAAATTTAAAAACAGACACTAGACAACTTAATAAAATGTATAACTCTATAATTAAATAGAACATTTTATCTAATTAAACGAAAATTTAAAATAAAAAAGAAATAAACACCCCTCTCTATAAAAATAACTTAACAGTTTTTACCAACAACAAATGATAATACATTTCTGCCAAAATAAAATCAGTATACAAAACCAAGTTTTAAAAATGTAACGTGCTCCTCGGCTCGTGCTTGTATCTGTTTTTGTTAGTTTATTTATATGTGTTCAAAATGCAATTGTTCTTTATTGATGTATAATATACCTGTATGTGAAATGTAAATGTTAACTATAAGATAAGCTAAGTGATTTAATGTAAACATAGAAACAGTAATTATATGAAATTGTTGCAGACTACTACTACTACTGTTTGAAAAAGGCTAGGGAATTTCCAGCCGAAACGTCAAAAAAAATACATTTTTCTGGAAAAAAACACTTTTCTTTTTTTCCACTACGTCTTATCTTTTGAGATACAGAGTGTTAAAATTTTAAGAAAAAGATAACTTTATTATCACTTTCATATCACTTTAAATATTTTTATGAAAATAGGTGTACGACGTTTATGCATTAAAAAGCATTTTTTGACCTAAGAAACTTTTTTTTTTATTTCCAACAGTGGCGTACGTACTGGACTCTGACTAGATATTTTTGAAGGAAAAAGTAGTACGCCACTGCTTTCTCTTAAAACAAAAAATATTTTTGGGGTCCCTGGTGAATTTAAAACAAATTTGGTTACTTGACTTTTTTTCGTACGACTTACCGTTTTTGGATCAATTACGAGAAAAAACGATTTATGTAACTTTGAACAATAATTTATTTAATAAGATAACTTACAACTGTTGGAAGTAAAAAATGTTTCTTAGGACAAAAATTGCTCTTCAATGCATAAACGGCGTACACCAATTTTCATAAAAATATTTAAAGTGGTATGAAAATGACATTAAAAAAAAATATTTTTTTCTTAACATTTTAACATCCTGTATCTCAAAAGATAAGACGTTTAGGACATACATTCATATGAAGTTTTTTTCTTAAAATGGGTCCAAGAATCACCCCCTTAAATATTAGCATGTTATTAAGAAACACCCTATATATTTGACCCCTTCACAACTTTCAAAAATTCTGGGCAAATTCAGGGGTCTTTCTTGTACATCCAGAAAGTTCTTCGTAAAAATTAAAAGCATCGGACGCCCCCCCAAGACTCGCTACGGATCATTATATCGATATTTTTGGGTTTTTTTTTTTAATTTGGACCACTTAACACCTTTAAAAATTCAGGAGGCTCTTGGCATAATTAAAAAAAATCCCTGAAAATTAAAAGCATCGGACGGTTCCTCAAGACTGACTAAAAATTATTATATTAATATTTTTAATTGACTTATTTCTAATAAAAGAAATTCTTTGTCATCCAGTATTAAGTTTTATCTTGATAGATATACTTAGTACAGTTGTGGTCATTAATGCCTGGTATACTAAACTTCCCATCACTATTTTTTCGACTTTTTACCTTGGATGCTAAGTTTAGCTACCTAGTATATTAACTACTTTTGGGTGCTAAGTTAAGGATGTATTTTATCTACTTATGGGTGCTAAGTTTACACTTGGTAATTTAACCTCTTAGTAAGTAGAATAACAGGGTTACAGTGATACCAACTTCGAAATAAAAAATTTAATCGAAATTAGTAAAGTCTCTCGTAGAATTAAAAACCGGCGTAAGCGAAAATTTTTTAACTCAATAAACATATCTACTTGTAAAACCTATTTAACAAAACTTGATCGTATACAAAGCAAAGCTCTTTGAGTCTGTTTGGGGGCTATGATATCCTCTCTTAGTTGAAGCTCTAGAACCTCCTCTGTGTCTACGCAGGGAGGCATTAAGCATTAAGTTTTTTACTTAAACATGCCTTTTTAAAAACCTAATTGTTTTCTAATATATCAAGATAAAATACATATATGATCTAACTAACAAATATTGGCTACATAAAAATTCACCTCCTCTCTGCGAAGCTTTTCGAAATTTTAATGTCATTCTTAATCTGGTTGAACCTTTTAATCCCACCGATTATGAGTACCATAGCTCTTTTCAGGACATCAATGTTAAATTTCCGCCCTTTACGGACAACAATGCTCTTAATCCCGCTATTTTAAAATCTGAAATTTCTCAGTTTAATAATTTTATTCAAATATATACAGATGCCTCAAAAAATGAAAATGATAGTGGAGCTGGAGTGTATATCACAAAACTAAATATCGAACTTAAATTTAAAATAAATAACAAATCCAGCATTTTCACATGTGAAGCCATAGGATTTTGCGAAGCTTTTAAATTTATAGTGGACTCTTCTAGTTATCATCACTTTGTCATATTGTCCGACTCTATGTCCGTGCTTAAAGCCTTAAAGAAGAATAAACCCTGGAACTATAAAGACAACCCTAATGTATAGGTAACACTGTGTAACAAAGAAGTCTATTTCATATGGGTTAAAGCACACACAGAACTAAAGTACAATGAGCTAGTAGACTTAATAGCAAAGGACAGTATTATTAATGGTACAGCAGCTAATTACACTCTTAGTTTAAATGACGGATATAATAATGCAAAAACAAATATTCGCAATAAATGAAATATAAGATGGAAGGAATATTGCAAAAATAAACCCACAAGATATACTCAGCTCGTAACTGAAATTCCACTTAATTACTGGCATAAAAATCTAACTGTCCCTATACTTCAAGTCCAAAATTTCTGTCAATGACGCATCGCTCGCTTTTAGAGTGCCCCGGGTTGTGTGGGGTCAGGGAATCAATTCCAGTGGCGTATGCATTTTAGAAAATAAATGATAAAATTTCGTCAAAACATGAAAATATTTTTTACAAGCAAAAGTTATTTTCTCACATTATCATTAACCCTTTAAATTAGTAACAAGCCTATATTATTTTGGTATTATTCGGATTAATGAAAAATGTAATTTTTTGTTAATTTTGCACACCTCCTATTTTGAGGTCATAGAACACAAATTTAAATTTTTATTGGCGTTTTTTTCAACGTTTTTCAAAAAAAAATACATTTTTTAGTTTAATTTTACCTTCTCTGATTTTATTTTGCTACATGAAAAAAATAATAAAATTTTAGTCTTAACATAAATTAAAAAGATGTAAAGCAGAACGATAGACAATCCAAGTTACACCGACTTGCCAATTCACCACCGATCTTGCAATTTCAATATTAAATACGATATTCACACGCATTGCTTCATCAAAAATATCCACTATATAGGAACACGAAAGCCTGAGATCATCAGCTTGTAGAATCCAATAACTATTTCGGGTCTTTCGTGTTCCATATTTAGGATTTCCATATCGAGAATATTTTTGATCAAACATTGCGGGTCGAGCGAAGAGGTTCGCATACCTTATAAAAATGTCATAAAGAAAACTATTACAACCTGGTAACAAGTCAACATTTTTAGAATTTCGAGTTGAATTCGGACGTAAACGTTTTACCTAGTTTTATTGAAAATTAAGGTTTTTCCTTACTTTTAAGTGTTTTTTTAATATTAACATAGTATGAGTTTTTTAAATATGTTTTCGTGCAAATGACAGAATTTAAGGGAATATGTCGTAAAATGGAATTAAACAATTCAATTATTATTTTTTTAAATACTATAAGAGGCAGCCAAAAAACAGCTTCTGATTCATGTTTAACAATCGAAAAGTAAAAAGTGTGCAAAAAAATAGCGAAAAAATCGCATTTTCCAGTATCCGAATAATTACTAATATTGATTTTTTTGCCTTTTAAAACTCTGAATATCGTACGCGAAAAAACTTTTGTTAAAGTTGCACATATCTCTGCAGCATCCAAAGTGGTTAGTTCTGGATTTCGTTCCCGAATCCTATGGTAAACATTTTTAACCATTATTCGTTCTTTTAACGTTAACTGAGTTTTTTTTGTAGGCGGATAACTAGTTAAAGGTTGGTTAATATTCATAGTTTACAGAAATAAAAGCACTTAACAACACTAAATCTTTATATACAATTATATACACTAAATAAGATAAACTATTATAAAATTGGCACAAAACAGAATCTATATACTACAATTATTAGAAATTTATAATACTTAGAAAATACCCTGCATAGCAATTAAAATTTAAACTTACAAAATCTGTCCATAATCAATAATAACTAAATAAAATCATCGAACAGTACGAAAACCCTGTCGATACGCTTATTTTCAAGTCTCTTCAAGTTGTAAACTAAGGAATGTGTGTTGCCACTTTTATTGTCTTCTCGATAACAATGATTTCAATACATATTGGCGTGCTATTTTAAGTGCGATCGCTGGCTGGTGATTTATTCTTGCGAATTATGACAACGTGGCGATGAAACTTTTGGCCGGTTCACTGTTATTTGAGCGGAAAAGTATATCATAGGCTTAAAAATCATTTACTAGTGTTAGATTTTTATTCAGCCGCTTCGTCGGTTGGGTGGCCGGTATTAAATGAGTCACTGACAGAAATTTTGGACTTTAGGTATAGAAAGTATATAACAACAATTATACGCATGAAACTTGGACATGCTTGTTATCCTGCCCACCTGTATAAAATCAAAATATTACCTTCAGATCAATGCGATACTTGTAATGTTAAATGTGATCTAGATCATATATTCTTTTATTGTAATAAATATGTAGCCGAGACAAACAACCTATATAATGTTTTAATTAAAGAGTGTGCAGCTGTTAGCCCTTTTAACATCCTTAATCTTTTAGCCCTAGATAGTACAAAGGTGTATAATGCTTTGATTTCTTTTTTGAACAGAATACACGTAAAATTATAAATTACTTTTATGTATATTTGATACTTTTTGTTGGTTGGCAGTAGGATAGTCTTACCCATTTCTTATCCTTATGTTTCTTCCTTTTAAAGTGGTCCTCTTTGTGTGTTTAAAGTAAAAAGTCGCCCTGATCGACCCCAGTGGCGTGAAGTGTGTGTCCCTGTCATATATGTGATAGGTTTAGTTTTTATTCACCCTCTTATATAAGCATGATAAGTAATTGAAAAAAAAATACAGGAAGTTTTTTTAATAATCAAAAAAAATATATAAATAATTTAAATAAATAAAATAAAAGGCTTCTTTTTTTATAAAAGTAACACTTTATGACTGGCTGAATGGCTGATCAGCCTAGTGCCAAAAAAAAACATATAATTATTAATAAAACAAAATGATTCTTTCACTTTATTTGTAAATAACATTTAAAAAAGTAACTTAATGTAAAAATATTAAGAGACCTTTTTTGTAGAGCATTAAATTCTCTATAAAAGTCTATATTGTTTTTTTAAGATGATTATTTCTTCGTTGGTTACAAAATTCCAAAATAAAAATTTAAATAAAAAAAATATATCAATGTTGCAAGTTTGATTACTCGGAAATGGCTTGTCTGGCGATTTGTTTTTATGATTACTCGGAAATGGCTCGTCTGGCGAAAATTTTTAATGGGACTTTTTTTTGTAGGGAATCTAATTTCCTATAAATGTATGTGCAGACATTTTTTTACCTCATTGGTTTGGAAATTTTAACGCAAAAATAAAAGCACGACTAAAAAATCGAAAAAAAGTTAATAGACCTCTTAAAATTAATATTGAGGGCTCAAACCTTTATGATATTTTTTATGTTACCTTGAACAATATTTTCGATATATTTAAAAAAAAATAGTCGATTTTTTTGGCCCACTCCAGGGGACATCCTGTATAAAATTTAGCGTAACGAAACCTATTACCCGTGCGATTATCTTTCATATTAAGAACACCTAATTTTCTCAGTCTTAAACGTTTCCTTAATGACTAAAATTTTCCTTGATGAACAAGTCCCCCGCGAGCCATATTTTCAATCAACCCAAACAGCGCAGAGATGATAGAAGCTCCTACAATATTAATAACTATTTTATCGATTCGCTCATACCCCAGCAACACTTTCAGTCCCCCTTTTTTGCCTATGGGAAAAACCGGGGTTAGTATGCAGCTTGTTTTATGCACCCTATTAATGGACTGTGATTACAGGCTTCCAACCCCTGTCTTGATTGCTGTTGCTGTGGTCATCGTGATGACTGTTTTATGGGTCTTTGGGGAGCATGGGGTAAAATAAAGAACGTTGGCGAGTGAGTAATGATTTATTACGATGTAGAATGGCGCCAGTATGTGGGGGAAATATTGTAATATGCATGTTTAATAAAATATTTTGTCATTTCTTTCTGTCTTAGGTTTTATACAGGGTGTAAAAAGTATTATGCTCGCGATATTAATGAGCGATAGTGGAGCTCCTAACTAGTCAAAAACTTCATATAAGATATGTCACTTGTCAGATTTTTTTCTAAACGGTATCAAAGTTACAAATTTTGGTAGAAATTATTTCTAAAAAGCTTAATAATTGGCAACTTTTGTCTTAATCGCTCATCGGCAGATTCATTTACCAATTAAATAAACTAAGTGTTAAATGTTTTAGTCTACAAATAAAAAAAAGTAATATTCCCACCAGTTAAAAATTTAAAAAACAATTGGCAACAGCGCTATCCGTAGCGCCCAAGTTGTACATTGTGCAATCGGGAATATGCCGATATGTTATTAATTTACGGCGAGGCAAACCAAAATGCTAATCTAGCAGCTTAAATTTACTGTGAAAGATCTCCAAAACCAAAGAGTTTAGGAAACGGAATGTGTACAACCGAGAAATCCTGGGAGGTACTTAACCGTGAAACAAGAGAAAAGAAGTTTGGTAATTGCGGAAGAAAATCCTGGTATTAGTACGAGGTCATTAGGCATCGAAGTAAACGTATCACATCCACAGTTCACACCTGTTTCTTTTTTTTAGATACTTTCTATTCTTCATGCAAAATAAAAAAGTGCTGTTTTAAATATAATAATTAGTGTTGTTAAAATGGATATTTAGCTTACTTTTGTAATAAGTACAATTATTTTTTAATTAAAAAAAAACTCCAAATAAAGTAGAAAGTGAAGAAAAGAAAGTAATTTTTACGCAGGAGAGGCTGGTACATAAGAGCTGCGGTGCTGCATACAGTCCAAAAACATCAGAAAATGGGCCAAACAGTAATTAAGTAATTGTTTTTTACTTTACCTTATTCCCAAATTAAACATTAAAATAAATTGCAAGAAGTAATTTTTATGTAAATAAACATATCTTTAAAAAAATGTAAATATGTAAATCCTCGCAAAAAACGTTCGATGTTCGACTCGAAATGATGAAGCGGGCGCGGTGTTGCCAAATTTTTTTAAAACAACTAACTTTTAATCCATGTTCTTTTGGCTTTTTTGGCTTGTTTTAAGTTCCTCTATCGTCCATTAAAATCGTGCGCATCATACTTATTTACACACTGTACAGGGTGTACAACTAAGAAAGGAGGCCGGCTGTATCTCAGAAAATATTTATCGCACAGCGTTGGGGAAAAATATTGTTAGTAAAAGTGGTCAAGAGAAATAGCTGGAAATTATTTTCAAGTTTCTGAAATGGCCGCTAGGGGGCGTAACTGCAATCTTGAATCTAAAAAAGTGATGTTTCTGTGAATTTTGCTACATTAACCTAACAAAAAAATACCTGATCTTTAAAGTCGAGGATAATCTGAACCTTTTTTGTTTAAAAATTTTTGGTATATCTCTAAAAATAAAGTGGTGGGGGTATTCAAAGGTTTCCGTCAAACACACTCTGTATCTTCGAAACGGCTGAGCCGATTTTAACAAACTTGGGCTAGTTGAAATGATCTATTCTTGGGCTATAAATCTTAAAATATTTAAAGTTTTGTTAGTTTTACACCTCGCCGCTAGAAGGCTTTTTTCGACATTCCGACAGAAATGGTTAATTTTCTCAAAAAAATTAAATGCATTGGTATAATTTTTTCTTTATGAAAAAGTAGCTAAATAATGCCTAAACAAGCTCGCGAAAAACGGATCTCGATATCTTGTTCCTTACCTAAAATTTAGGTCAAAGAAAATTTTATTCGTCAATATCTCAAAAACTATAAAAGCTACAATAAATATTACATGACATAAATTACGTATTTTTATAAAACTTTTAAATTAGGTTGTATAATCTTTTCGTCTAAATGCATTACTTTACGAGTTATAATCAAAAAATCAAATTTTCAGGATTTTTTTTAAGGTATACCTCTAGAATTCGCTTTTTTGATTATAACTCGTAAAGTACTGCATTTAGATGAAAAGATTATTCAACCTTAATTAGAGTTTTATAATAATACACAATTTATGTTTTATAAAATTTCTTGTAGCTTTTATAGTTTTTGAAATATTGACGTATTAAATTTTCTTTGGTCTAAATATTAGATAAGGAACAAGATATCCAGATACGGTTACGACGTGTAAAACTAACAAAACTTTAAATATTTTAAAATTTATAGCCCAAGAATAGCTCTTTTCAATTAGCCCAAGTTTGTTAAAATCGGCTCAGCCGTTTCGAAGATACTGGGTGTGTTTGACGGAATCCTTTAAATACCCCCCACCACTTTATTTTTAGAGATATAGCAAAAATTGTCAAACAAAAAAGGTTCATATTATCCTCGACTTTAAAGATCAGGTATTTTTTTGTTGGGTTAATATAGCAAAATTCACAGAAACATCACTTTTTAATTTAAGATTGCAGTTACGCCCCTAGCGGCCATTTCAGAAACTAAATTTTCCAGCTATTTCCGACACTTTGACTAACAATATTTTTTCCCAACGCTGTGCGATAAATATTTTCTGAGATACAGCCGGCCTCCTTTCTTAGTTGTACACCCTGTATAAGCCTTCATCATAAAAATAAAAAAAATATTATAATATCTTTTAAGAGAACTATACAGGGTGTTCCTTTTTCATCACTTTTATGGGGTATCTTCGTAATTATTAGTGCTATTAAAAAAGTAATATGGGCGTCATGTGCTCTTTTTGGGTTAATTAAAAATGGTAAAATTTTAATTTTAATTAAGATAAGACAAAAGAAAGCTCTAATTTGAACAAGACTCCACGGGTCCAAATATTTATGATTATTCCGTATATTCAAGAAACTTCGGAAAAGAACTGCAGAATAGCGAATAAGTATAATATTAAAACAGCATTTAAATCCCAAACCATTCTAAGAAGTATTCTTACTTAGATGAGACCGAGCAAAAATTAAAAAAAAATGACTGTATCTACCAAATTCCCCGTGAATGTGGTGAGGTATATACCGGGAAAACAAAAAAAAACACTTAAAATTAGAAGTAAAAAACACAAAAAACATACGTAACGAAGTCAAAATCAGGGATTGCCGAACACGCATGGTCAAAATAACACCGCATACAATGGTCGAAAGCAAAAATTATTTACAAAGAAACCCACTGGAAAAAAAGAAAATTCAAGGAAGCTGTACTAATTGCAAACAACCAAATTGTATTTAGCAAACCTAGTGTCGAAATTTCGAATATCAGGCAGCCGTTGCTAAATCGTGAAAAATCGGTCGAGCTTCGGTGAACAATGGATAGTATATAGGTCGTGCTTTTAAGAATAGTCTTAGTTATCACTTGAAAACGGTTAAAGATACATCACTAACCGAAACGTTGTGTACCAATTAACAAATAAAGACAATGCAAGTCCAAGATTGTGGTGTTATTAAAACCATAGCATTGTCTAACACTTCAGAAAAACGTTATTTAATTTGTTATACAGTGTCATAAATTCTCTTACGTTTCTGTTTTCATCCATGGCTTGTTTACCCATTTTTGTTTCTTGATCTTTATCATCCAAAGCTATGACAAATAAAGCTCTGAAAATAAGCATTTTGCATAATACTGAATGCCATACTACTATCACTACCAACTGACGGACCTGTCTGGAAAAGGCATCATTAATTTACCATGGACACAACAACTATAAAGGAGACGGAACTTCGTTACGCTACTAGAGAGACGTGATTGATTTGTGTGAATAGACCAAAGAAAACCTTTTTACTCCGCATTAAAAGAAAAGTGTATCATACTTTCAAATATGGTTACATTTATTTTACGAAAAGTACATCATATTATATGAAATTGTGTATTTTAAATTTTACATATATTTTACAATGTTTTTCCAAAATATAATCCTTAGAAACTTCGTAACATCAGCAGAATCTCTCATTCGCGCTCCAGGATTAATTTAAGCCGCCATATTTTCATTAAAATTTTAGATGGAAAGTACGCTTAATTAAATTTAACTAAAATGAATAGGAGTGCTGCACTAATCTGCAGCTAAACTAGAACACTGAATCCGACTTAATTTAAGGTTATGTCTAACATATGACGTCCTTGATGTGGGATTAAACTTCAGCATCTATCCGTTATCCATAATCTCTATATTTTAATATGTATAGTACAGTATATAAAGGGGAAAAAGATTAGGTCCACGAAAGATGAATTCGAGAAAACACCAATTTTAGGTTAGGAGCATAATAGTTTTTTGCTGGAAAATTGAACAAAATGCGTAAAAAATCTTAATTATATTAGCAAAAACGTAGGACAGGGCAATAAATAGTGGAAAAAATATTAGATTCCTAATTGGCTTTCATTAATATTTTCCCTTATTTTAAAAATTAGTTTCAAGCGTTTCTTACACCAGCTGAAATTCGTCCTTATGGGGCCCTTAACTTTAAGTTTAGGAGTTTCTGTACTTAATAATCCCTTAAGTAATTTAACGTTGGAAGATTTGACATTTGACAAATTCTTTGTTTATTTATTTTTCTTTTGTAGTTTTACGTAATAAAACGTGGTTTTTAAACGATGGTGATTTGGATTTTAATATTATAAATGTGATATTAAATAGATTTTCAAGAATTTACAAACGGTGAATTTTAATAACTTTATGGTATTTTTTATGTTAATTTTTAATTTTTTTAATTCTTTTGGACATTGCTCTGGTATTAAAAAAAACATGTTGACGGGATGGATAATCTAACGGTTTTTAAAAGGTTCAGATTAATGAAGCCAACAGTGTCTGCTTTTAAGTAAGTAATAGATGAGCTTGAGTTCAAACACGACAAGTTTGTATTAGCCTTTAATTTTTGGATATTTACTTGTAAGTTAGGAATATTTAAATTCGTTCAGATGAATTAAGAAAAGTTTTTTTTTATTTTTTGTCTCACAATTATTGACAATACTTGTTTTCTTTGTATGGCTGTAAAGTTAGGCGCTCTTGAATCTTTTCTTTTCCTTTTTTTCAAATTTTACAACAAAAAATTACCTACTTTGTATTGTAATGTCCACAAAATAAAAAAAAGTTTTGAAAGTTTTAACACGTTGCCGCCTTTCTACACTAGTTAAGTTGCAATAAAAATCTAATGGAGAAAGCAAAACATTTTCCCTGTATTGCCATTGACCAATAGACATAGACAACTACGTCTGGTATGGTGTCAAGACGTGGAGTGAGACGACAACTTCAATTTTGCGTAGAGCGCGAGACTGCGCTTACTAGAGCGTTATGGTATGGGGTGCCATAGCAATTGGAAGCAGATCACCTCTAGTTTTTTAGACAGAAACATGAACGCCCAGTCTAACAATAATAACGTGTTACAACCTGTTGCGTTGCTATACCTTCAACAACTGCAAAACCAATTTTTCAGCAGAACAATGCTAGACCACACACAGCTGCAGTTACAAGAGACTTCCTCCGACAAGCTAATATTACTCTTCTTCCATGGCCTTCAAGGTCACCTGACCTATCACCTATTGAACATGTATGGGACATGATGGGTAGGAGGCTAAGCCGGTTGCAACATCTTATGCTGATGTACAACATTTACGTTATGAAGTAAGATTGTTCTGGAGACCCTACCACAGGCAGATATTGATCATCTGATTCGCAGCATGCCACGAAGAGTTACAGAATGTCAAAACTTACACTGATGGCGCAACTTACTACTTATTTTTTGAGAGTTTGGTATAATTTTTCTTTTTGACAATATCATCAATTATTAGTCTTATTGCCAAATTATTTCCCAAAATATTAATAAAACATACTTACATTACAATTTCTATGTCACACAGTATATTTTTTTTGTTATCTTTAAAAATATTTTTGTCGAACATTTTTATCGACAAAAGATGGAGAAGCCGCTACAAAATCTGTAACTTGCGACACACTTCTGTATTTTGACGAAACCGAAAAATGACAACATTATCCCATTTATCCTTCAGCCTCCTTTATCATCCTTGCGCTTTATTCCACCCACAAAACGATCCTTTAACGTCTCTTTGGAAATCAGAAATGTCATCTCGCTTATGTCGTTTTCAATTTTGAACAAATGAATCTCGACATTTTGTTTTCATTACTAACGATCCGTAAAATTGCTTGATGAAACAAGGAATATGGTTTCGTCCCAATTAGATGACAGACAATGAACGTATTAGAGATGTTATAACAGCTATTTTATGGAATAAAAAAATACAAATTCTTTATATCATGTAATTAAAAATAATATTTAAAAAAAAATCATGGTGTTACTCAACTTGCTTTCTTTAATATAACTAAAACAAATATCTTAACATTTAAATTTGTACTCAATAAAATATTTGTGAATAATAAAATTATAAAGGCCTCTCCATGTACTATATTTTTAGAAATTTATGTCGATGATAAACTGAATTTCAAAGAGCATATTATGGAAAATTATGTAGTAAACTTGCATATAATTGTTATGCTATTAAAGTACTCTCTCATGAATTAGAAGAATTTTCCATTTTTAAATTTATTTATTTTGTTTTAATTAAATCTATTATAAGATTTGGTATTTGTCTGTGGGAAAATTCTTATTACACTGCTCAAAAAAATTAACGGAACACCTCTTAGTCCATTTGTAACTTTTAGTGCGTTAATTGCAGTCAGATCAAGCTTACATATTTCAAGAGACACACATTTTCTCACAATAAATCAAAGAATGTGTCAATTGATTAATCATTTATCCCTAAGAAAAAACTTACAAAGTAAAAAAGGTACAAAAAAACAAAGTGAAAAACCTACAGTTTTTTATGGTTACTGTGGCGCTATTTGATTGTTATGGTGTTTAGTATAGCGTATGTCCTCCAGCAGCGCGAATTACTTCTTGGCATCTCCTTGGCATACTTCGAACAAGACGACGAATATCTTCCTGTTGTATACTGTCCTATTCTTCAACTAGGGCTTCTGCTAATTGTTGAAGAGTTTGTGGTGGATTTTGACGCCGACGAAAACGTCTGTCCAGCATGTCCATAGATGTTCAATAGGATTGAGGTCAGGGCTTGACCAATACCATAGCAGCAGAAACGACATGATCTGAAAGAACCATATCAACATATCTGGCAGCTGTTAGGGTTTCCGGTATCACTACAAGGTCCGTTTTTTCTTCCAAACTTATTCCACCCCGGACCATTACCGAACCATCTCCAAATGTGGATACTTCTTGCACAGTGGCAGTAGAGTAACGTTCATTGGGACGTCTGTACACGCGTACCCGACCGTCACAACGGGTTAGACGGAATCTTGATTCATCTGTAAAAAGTACAGGTCTCCAATATCTAAGCTGCCATTGTAAATGATCGCGAGCAAAGTTTAATCGATTAGTTTTATGAGCTTTAGTTAAAACAGGTTTTCGTACGGGTCTCTTTGGTTTTAAATCAGCCTCTCGTAATCTGTTTCTAACTGTCTGGTCAGAAATGGTTACATGATGAGCCGCCCTAAGTACATTTTGGAGGTCTTTTGCAGTAGATGTTCGTCTACGTAAAGCAGACAATACTAAATAACGGTCTGCAATTCGTGTGGTTTTCCGCTTCCGACCTTGCCCGGCTAATCGTTTGTATTCTCCAGTCGCCCTATAGCGATCATACACACGCTTGATGACTGAAGGACTGCGATTGAAATTTCTTGCGACTTGTCGGATTTTAACACCATTTTCAATTAACGCTACAATTCGAGCTACTTCTATCTCGCTAAGATCTCTCATTTTGACAGGCAATGAATTCAACAATATCAAACTGTCATACCGTTGCCTAGTAGAACTGTCGAAGCCTACTGAAGTTTAAAATCTAAATGTGGATATTATCACGATCACTTTATTTTTTGTACTGGGTTTGAAATCATAAATTTATTTTGAGTGGCGAGCACAAATATGGATTAATTATATCACGTAACTAAAATAAAATGTTTATCTATCATAAAAATATCATTTTACTTCCTTAACACAACAAGCTA